>CAUYPK010075278.1:0-59188 GCA_963574355.1 Loris lydekkerianus
CAGCCACTTGCCAGTTTTCCACTGTTTTTGTCTTCCTCCTGGGGTCCAGAAGTCCCTTGCTGGCTCCCTGTATCCTCAAAGGGATGATCATAGGCAGATCCCACCTGCCAGAGATGTCTGGAGTCTTGTCTCTCCAGATTCGCCAAGCCCAGTTACAGGGAAGCTGTTACTCAGCTGCCATCTTTAATCTCTCTCCTCAATTCCTATGTGAAAGCAGTAGATGACCTAATACAAGGTGTGGGATAGGAGAATGAGGAATTGGGAAGAGGGGACGTGGGAGGGGGATGAAAGATCATGGTGTATGGCACACCTATCTGTAGCAGTTCACAATTACAAGAGGGACTTTACCTAACAACCGTAATCAGTGCTACCTAATTCTTTGCACTCTCAATAAATCACAAACACTAAAAGAAAAAAAAGTTAAAACAAATAAATTCTTCCTTTAGAGGAATAAAAGAAAAGAAAATCAAGAAAAAGGACAAAAATTGAGAGCACAGGAAAAATGTTAAGCCTCTGACATTTACAACTATGGTGAAAATTACATAGCCTGTTATCTGGATTTTTAAAAATTCATACACTGAGGGTTTATTTATCTTTCTCCTATTACCCGATACACCATGTCCTGAATTCAATAAAATATTACTAGGCATGCCAAAAGGCAGACACATAAATAATACAACAACACAAAACCACAAAATCACAGTCTGAAAAAACTAAGTCATCACCAGAACATTGCAATATTATAAAGATGTTGAACTGATTAGCAAAATAAAGGGTTCTAACAGAAATGGTGTACAACATAAAAGAATTGGGGGAAAGGTATACAACATAAAAATATAGTAGAGAGATGGAAATTCTGATAAGGAATCAAAAGGAAATGCTGAGTAATCAAAAAGTACTGTAACAGCAGTGAAAAATGCTTCCAGTAGTCCCCATCAGAAGACCAGAAATGGCTTAGGAAAGAATAATTGAACTTGTAAACAGATCAATAGACATTTTTCATACTGAAACAACACACACATACACACCAATAAAGAAAAAGGAGGTAGAGGAAAAAGAGGAGAGAAGGAACCAGAACGTCTATCTGTTGTGTTATAGAACTGTAGGAAATTTCAAAAGATGTAGGTATGCATCATGGAAATACCAGAGAAAGAGGAAATAAAGAATGTATCAGAAGCAACATTCAGAGTAATAATAGTTAAGGTCAAGAACTTCTCAAATTAATGACATATACCAAACCACAGATTCAGGAAATTTTAAAAATACCAGACAGAACAAGTTATAACTTTAAACAATAAAAAAATTATAAGGAGGGCAAAGTCTAAGAGTCAATTATGTTCAGCATATCTGGAAAAATAAACTAATGGAAATTGGAAACATAAGAGAATAAGTCAATTATGGTCCTTCCTTTTCTTTGATTTTAAAACTGCAAATTAGATAGTGCCTGTGGCTCAAAGGAGTAGGGTGCCGCCCCATATGCCAGAGGTGGCGGGTTCAAACCCAGCCCCGGCCAAAAAAACAAAATAAAACAAAACAAAAACTGCATTAATTTTTACTGGCATAATATAGTTTATATTGTTAATCTACTAGATGACCAGACAAGAAGACCTTTTCTTCTACAAATGGAAAGTTTCCTAGATCAAACCAAGGCTCATAATATCAGAGGACATTTGGTTTCTATATTTATTTCCAGTCTCCATAGAGTCCCAACTTTTGTGGTAGAAGAAGTAACACATGTTTATATTAGTTAGAAATACATTTTCTGGATATGTGAAAAATTGTATTGATATTTTAAAGCGAATTTCATTGAATCCATAAACCACTTTGGGTAGGAAAGCCATTTTAACAATGTTGGTTCTGCTGGTCCCTGAGAGTGATGTGTTTTTTCATCTGTTTACATCCTCTGCGATTTCTTTCCTCTGTGTTTTATAGTTCTCCCAATAGAGGTCTTTTCCCTCCTTGCTTAAATATGTTTACAGATATTTTATTTCTTTGTTCCTATTATGAAATGTATTGCTTTTTAATTTGATTATCAGTGTGACTGTTTTTAGGGTATATGAAAGCCACTGATTTGTGTACATTGATTCTGTAACCTGAGACTTTGCTGAATTTATTTATCAATTCCGGGAGTCTCTAGGTTGAAACTTTGGGATATTCTAAATATACAATAATATCATAAGAAGGAGGGATAGTTTAACCTTTTCTTTCTCCATTCGGATATGCTTAATATGTTCCTCTTGCCTGGTTGCTCTGGTGAGGACTTTCAACACTATGTTGAATAGAAATGGTCAAAGTTGGCTGCCTTGTCTGGTTCAAGTTCTAAGTGGGTAAATGAGAACCCTTTCAATTTTTCCCCATTCAATGTGATGCTGACTAGGTTTGTCATACACAGCCTTTATAATTTTGAAATGTCCCTTCTATACCAATTTCCTTAAGGGTACTTATCATAAAAGGGTGCTGAATTTTGTCAAATGCTTTTTCTGCATCTATTGAAAGGATCATATGCTCTTTGTTTTTGCATCAATTTACTTGGTGAATTACATTTATAGATTTGCATATGTTGAACTATTCTTGCATCTCTGGGATGAAGCCCACTTGGTCATGATGAATTTTTTTTTTTTTTTTTGAAGTATAGCTTATTTCAGTTTGCTAAGATTTTATGGAGAATTTTTGCTTCTATATTAATAAAGACCATTGGTGTGCAGTTTTCCTTTTTACTTGTGTCCTTTCCTGGAATAGGTATCAAGATGATACTTTATAGAACACATTGGGTAGGATCCCCACCTTCTAAATATATTGCTGGAATATTTCAGCACTATAGGGACAAATCCTTCTTCACAGATTTGGTAAAATCCAGGTGTGAAACTGATTGGGCCAGGAATTCTTTTCATTGAAAGATTTTTTTTACTGTTGTTCCAATTTTGGTGCTTGATACTGGTCTGTGCAGGAATTCCACTTCTTGATTGAATCTAATTTAGTTGCATGTTTCCAAAACTTTGTTCATTTTCTCCACATTTCCTAGTTCTTGTCATTTTTCATGAATCTAGAAAAAATAATTTTACACTTCATATGAAACTAGAAAAGATTCCTAATAGCCAATTCAACCTTACATAATAAGAACCGAGTGGGAGTCATCAGTTTACCAGACTCCAAGCTATACTGCGAGGTTATAGTAATCCAATCAGCATGCTACTGGCACAAAAACAGAGACCTTAAGCTATGGCTTAGAACAGAGAACCTAAGATGAAGCCATTCTAATATTCCCATATTATTTATAACAAAGCAGATAAAAACATACACTGGGGAAAGAATCCCTGTTCAATAAGTGTGCTGGGAAAAATGATTAGCCACGTGTAAAAGACTGAAATAGAATCCACACCTCTCATCAGTCACAAAAATTAGTTCAGCCTGGATAAAAGGTTTAAATTGAAGGAATAAAAGTATAAAAATTCTAGAAGAAAATGCTAGAAAAACTCTTAAAATGTCAGCCTAGGAGAATAATACTTGAAGAAGACCCCAAAAGCAATCACAGCAAAAGCAAAAGTAAACAAAGGGGACCTGATAAGAGGAAAATGTTTCTGATAAGAGGAAATGCAAATCAAGACCACAATGAGTTATCACTTAACTCCACCGAGAATGGATTATATCAAAAAGTCCCCCCAAAACATGAGCTCGTATGGATGTGGAGAGAAAGGAACATTTTCTCACTGTTGGTGGTTTAACTAGTACAATCTCTGTGTAAAGTGATATGGAGAGACCTCAAAGAACAAAAGCTGAACCTACCATTTGATCCAGCAATCCCACTACTGCGTATTTACCCATAGGGTGAAAAAAGACATTTTATAAAAATGACACTTGTATTTACATGTGTATGTCAGCACAATTCACAATTTGAAAGATGTGGAAACAACCCAAGTGCTCATCCATACGTGAGTGGATTAACATAATATGTAGTATATAGTGTATGTATACCATGGAGTACTACTCGGTCATTACCAAAAAAAAAGGTGCTCTAGTATCCTTTGTATCAACCTGGATAGAAGAGGAGACCATTATTCTAAGTGAAGTATCATAAAAAAAAAAAAAAAAAACAACAAAAAACCACCATATGTACTCTGTGCTAAATTGAAACTAGTCAATTAACACTTAAATGCACATATGAAAGTATAACTTAATAGGACTCAAGTAAGTGGAAGGGGGAGGACGAGTTGGATTAACACACATAACTGGTACAAGGCACACACATTTCTGAATAAGGGCACACTTATAACCTTGACTTAAAATGTACAAAAGCAAATTATGTAACCACAATATGTGTGCCCCTATCATAGTCTGAAATTTAAAAAAAAAAAAAATTCTTATTCTAAAGAAAAATAAGTACATTTTGTGCTTATTTTCTTTTATTTAAAGCATCATTAGTATAATTTCAAACATTAGTAAGTTGACAGGTCTAATTATTTATCTCCAAATATTTGTCTAAAATCTTGCTTGAATTCTTAATGCTTACTTTAGTGTTTATTAATTAATATTCCTAAAATTGCTTCTAAAAGAATCATTATGGAAAAATTCTAACAAGGTTTATAAGCATAAAACGTATTCCCATTTCTGCCTTAAAATATGTGATTCATACTGGTTTTTATCATTCTAATAAAATTGACCATCTTAACCATTTTTAACAGTATACTTCACTGGCATTCTCATTGAGCAATCATGACCAGCTTTGTTCTTCAGAACTACTTCCATCATCACAAACTGAAGCTCTGTATCCATTAAACACTCCCTTTTCATTCCTTCCACTCTGAACCCCTGGCAACTGTGTTTCTATAATGGTATCTGTGTCTTTGTGTTTGACTACTATAGATACCTTTGAGTTGAAATCATATATTTGTTCACATGTGTCTGGCTTATTTCATTAGTGTAATGTTTTCAAGATTTATCCAGGTTGAAGCATGCATCAGAACCTCTTTCTTAAGGCAAAGTAGCATCCCTTTTGTGAATATAACATACTTTGTTCAACTATTTGTCTATCAATAGGCATTTGAGTTGTGTCTACCTTCTGGCTATCTTTTTGCTATATAGTGAATCATAGTGCTATGAATATGAGTGCACAAACATGAGTGCTCTATATTGTTCTGTATTTTGTAGAATGAGTGCAGAACATTAATTAATGTAAATGTTTACTAATGTTTATTATTCTTTGAAAAATATATTAGTTAAAGTACAGTCCCTTTCAAATTGATCCTTCCTTAGAACACTTATGACTAGAGATGATCCTATAATTAAGGAAGGGGATTATATTATTGTAATTTTTATTTGTTCTGAAAAACCCAGTGCTCTAGAAAGTTTTAGAATTTGAGAGAAAAAAAATTATTTATCCTTTGAGTACCTGTAAAATCACTCAAGAGGATAGAAAGGATCATGCTGTATCAACAAAATTTCTGCATCATGCTAGCTACATCATGGAGCTTTGTTAATCCATGAGGAAAGCCACTTTAAATATGAGGTGTGGTAAACTTCAAGATAATTTTCTAACTTACAGATAATTATAAAATATGGATAAGGCATAGGAATGGAATATGGACAGACACCCTCCAGAAAACACATACATGTATATATTTTTCCCTCCTATATACAAACATTTGTTTCCCCTCATATCTCCATATTTTGTGCTAAAATTTTGCTTTGATATTTTGTTACAACTTTCTTCTCATATTTCTTTTATTTTCAATATGACATATGATTATATATTTGCTATCCAATGAATAATTTTTTCTCCATGAGATTAACTGTAGGCAGAAAAATAAATGGCTTGGGTTTTAGTACCCCCAAAGCAGGGTATTCACTCTGCAGTCCAGAAGGAGAGTGTCGATTATGAGATTTTTAGTTTCAAAATGGGCATGTCTAAAATTGTGGAAATTTTATGTATAATAAAATGAACAGATAATGAAATTTAACAACTGTATGTGTATACACCTAGGGGTTCTGAAATCCACTTTTGACCTATTGCATTAAATTTCCCCAATCTGCAGAGGCAATCGAATTATGATTTCTGTGTTATGTACTAATAGCTGTTCTATGAAATTATATAAATTGAATCATGCAATGTGCAATTGCTTGTATCCGAATTCTTTTACTCTATATAATATTTGTGATGTATTCAGTCCTATGCAGCATAATAGGCTTACTTATAATGATGGGTAGGGTTCTCTCATATGAACTTAACATAAAGCGTTTATTACCTCTTCCATTGACGAGCAGTGGAGTGTTTACAGTTTTTGGCTGCTATACACAAGACTGCCATAACATTCTTATCTATGCCATTTTAGCATATAGATTTTTGAAGAACTTAGCTTTATAAGATCTTAACTTGATGAGAGGCTGTGAAATAGTTTTCCAAGTGGCTACCATATTTTACATTTCAATTAGTGATGTCTGAGTATTTCAGGTGCTTGAAATCCTCCCCAGTATTCAATGTTCCAATTTTTTTATTTTATCCTTATAAAAACAATACTTAAAATTTTGTTGTGTGTGTTTATTTGCAATTTTCAGACTCTAATTGTATACACAAAAATTAATTCGATGTGAATCATACAGTAAAATGCTGGTATCATTAAAAATCTTGCAGCAAAATCAGGAAAATATCACCATGAATCTGTTGTAGACCAAAATTTATTGGACAAAATATATGAAGCATGGACTGTTAGAAGATATAAATATCTTCTGTTGTTGACTTTTCCTTGCCAGTCATATGCCCATTTTCTTAAATATATTGTTCTGTGTTTTTCTTTGATTTATAAAGGTTCTTATTATATTCTAGATATAAGTGTTTTGTCATGATGATATATTGAGAATATTCTCCCAAAATTGTAACATTCCTATTCTTCATTTAATAGGAATAAAAGTTTACTTTTGCTGAAATATAATGCATATGTTCATATTGTTTTCTTTAACAGTCCATGCTTCATATATTTTGTCCAATAAATTTTGGTCTACAACAGATTCATGGTGATATTTTCCTGATTTTGCTGCAAGATTTTTAATGATACCAGCATTTTACATGTATGATTCACATCGAATTAATTTTTGTGTATAGAATTAGAGTCTGAAATTCATTTTATTTGTAGAGATATGCAGCTTTTCCAAAACTATTTATAAAAAGACATACATTTCATACAATGACCAATTATGGATTCAGTAATAATTAAATTCAATATAATAATGCTTCATTATTATTTCATTAGTATAATTCATGTATCAGATTATGTTAAATATTTCTATTTCATTTATCACCACAATTTTTGGACATTAG
Organism: Loris lydekkerianus; assembly: GCA_963574355.1. Lineage (NCBI taxonomy): Eukaryota > Metazoa > Chordata > Mammalia > Primates > Lorisidae > Loris > Loris lydekkerianus. Next base: position 7,310 of record CAUYPK010075278.1, read on the forward strand.
GTATACTTTGCATTTCTACATAATTTTTAAAATTCAATGATTAATTTCCAAAAGCCTACCAAATTTTCATATAGACTGCACTGAATCCATAAAATAAGTTGGGTAGAATTATGCCCTTATTGTTTTATCCAAGTGAGTAACATGGTGTATTTTCTTTTTTGCATTAAATCATAAACACACAGATCATATACACATTGATGCATTTATGGGGTACAATGTGCTGATTTCATATGGAATTAGGGATGCTTACATCGCACTGGTTAATATATACCTCATCTCGTTTACTTAATTATTTTCTTATTCATACTTTATATTTTTCATGTTTAGTTTAGACTTGGCACATTTTTTCATATTTCTTTATAAATATTTGCCATAATTTTATTCCTTTGAAATTATTATTTCATATATACTAGCGATTCATAGCTATCATACTGATTTTAAAATTTTAAACAATTGATTTTAAAATGTTGACCTTAAATCATTTGTCACTGAGGATTTATTCATTTCAGAGGGTGTCTGGTAGATTTTTAACAATTGTCTACACACATGAGCATATTTTCTATGCATAAAGATAGTTTAATCCTTTTACGTCCATTTTTAGGTGCCTCCTTTTTTAGACTTATTATATTCTAAACTCTTCAGTATTGTGGTGAATAAAACAAATGTGAACTGATAACATGTGACTTATGCCAGATCTTAGGGGAACACATTCACTACTTCAGCATTAATTCTATACTACCCATAGAACTTTCATATGTATAAATATCCTATATCATATTGAGTGACTTCTATTTCTCCCTATTTTTCTTGTGATGATATAGGACATACTGCTCTTTCCCCCAATTAGTGAACATTCAAAATACTCTCTCTCCCTTATTCTGGTGCGGTAGTAATACATATGGATTGATTTTTCTGATGTTAAATCAACATGAAATTCCTAAGATGCACTCCATTTGATCACAGTATGTTATCTGTCCTATGTGATACTTTTCCTCTCAAAATATAGGTTGAAATTTTTGAATGCATAAACATGAGGAATATAGATCTATATACTTTTTTAAAATAACTTGTTCAGGTTTTTACTTTATTAACAATATTTAAAATCCTAAGTAACCTAAAAAAAGACACTGTACTCTAATAATTTGACAAAAGAGAATTACTTAATGAAAGACAAATTCATAAGATGCATTTTTGTTATCCATGCTTATTGTTTCCAATTTTTTGTCTTAGATACATATCTTTTTTCTCCTTATTTCCTTCTGTAGAATTATTTTAGAGAATGTCTCCATCTTCCTTAATATGCCTACAGTAGAGCAAGCATAGCTACGACTCTCTGTCATTTCTTTTGTTGAGAAATACAGAATATTTCTCTTCCTTTCACATCTAGCTGGTCATGTAATTGGTTCCAACTAAGAGAATGCCACAGAAGGAATGCTGTGTAGTTTGTAGAGATCCACAGGCTCTGCCTTCACCTGCTGAAATATTTCCTTTTGGAATCACCATGCTATAAAACCCAGATGAGCTGCAGAAAAGGTCACATGAGAGTAGCAAAGGAATGCTGTCCAGCCCTGCTGAGTACCCAGTGTCCAGCCCACAGCTGGTAGCCCTGTCTGTCAGCTGCCTTGAACGTTTCAGCCCCAGACATGCTTCTAGAGGACCACAGTCCCAGACAACGTCACATGGTGAAGCAGAAAGACTACACAGCTGATCCAAATCAACCTCAAAATCATAGCAATTATAAAACAACATTTTATAATTTGTTTTGGTTTGATTAGTAAGAATAGGCAGACAAAAGAAATACGTAAGATTTTCTAAATATTTCTTCTATTTCATTTCATAGAATATTTTTATAGTCTTGTTCCTTCTTTAAATCTTTAGAACACTATCTTCTTTTGCTGATTAGTAGCATATTTTTACATTACTATCCACAGAGTGGTGTTTGTGCACATGTGCCCATGAGTTTAATACTTAATAAATGTTTTTAATTCATGAAATCACCTTTTAGAATTCAGCGTTTCACAACCAGTTTCTCTTTTTCGGTATGCACTAGTCTTGATGCTCTGAAATAAAAATTAAATTCTAGAAATTATTTTAGGAAGTGAGAATGTTATACAAGAGAGGAAAGATGACCAAATATACTTATAAATCAGGCTTTAAAAAGTGATACATGTACAACAGTACATGTAATTTTTCCTGAATAACTTCTGAGCTTTTCTGGAAGTACAGAATCCGGGACTCAGAAAGGTGGAGAGTGAGTTAAAGGAAAAATGTGTATTCTTCATATTAGTTACAGCAGCAGTTCTCAACCTGTGGGGCGCGACTCCCTTGGGAGTCAAACGACCCCTTCACAGGGGTCACCTAAGACCATCCTGCATATCAGATACTTACATTACAATTCATAACAGTAGCAAAATTACAGCTATGAAGTAGCAGCGAAAATAATTTTATGGTTGGGGGTCACCACGACATGAGGAACTGTATTAAAGGGTTGTGGCATTAGGAAGGTTGAGAACAACTGAGTTACAGTCTTTCTATCCAGTTTCATTATATTCTTATAGCAGAGGAGACTGGTTTGCTTATTTGTTTGTTTACTTTACCATCCTATGTATATACCTCCATTTTTTTTCTTTAAAATCCAGGTTTAAATTCTTCCCCCATTATCTCCTATACCTTTAACAATAATGGTGACTTTATATGTACTTCGGGGTTAAATCTGGGGCTGCTATACAGAGGTAGTTTTTGAAAGGGTTATGGAATACCTAATAAAATTTTCTAGTTCTAGCCATTAAATTTCACAACAATCCTACTCAAACAATTGAAGATCATGAAATTTTCCAATAAGCTCCTGTCTGTATCTGCAGATGAATCGTTTGGGCTGATTAAGTATTAACACTGATGTCAATACATTTTAAGGAAAACTAATAGCAATGCCAATATCTTTCTCACTGAGGTTATAAATAAGCAGAAAAATAGAACAATTTAATAGAACATCGATGAAACAGAATTTGGGAACTTTTTACAAATACTGAAAAAAGACACTTTGGTCAAAACAGTCATATTGCTATGTTTCAGTAGAGGTTAATGGATTTCATGATTATGATACTACTAAGTCATTTTCAGAAGTCAAGTAAAAACTATATAATATTAATAATAATTGATTATATCATTCTAGAAATAGTCTTTGCACATGTATGTGTGTATATATACGTGTACACATAAGTGTGTGTGTTCATGAATATGAATACAATAAGCAACAAAATAAATACTACATATACATGTATCACAAGAGAAACTTGTCATACATTTTGTTAGTTATAGAAAAATGTAGTTCTGACCTTATAATTCTGCAAAGCACATGCTATTTCAAAATACTCATATCTGTGATAACATTCTACAATAGAAACTGCAAATATGTACAATCAGAGCTGTTATCCATATTCAAAAGTCTTCACTTAGTGATTATCTTTGAACCTCTTCTAACATGAACCTCTCCTAGCAATTTTAACCCAACCAGTTAAAATGGGCCATATTATTGGCACCAGAAAGAACTTTCCAGATCTTTTTCCAATCACCCAATACAAAGTTCTGCATCTGCTCCAGTTTTGCATGAGCTTACATAGTAAGGAAGAGCTTGCGTCTTGGTAAATAAGGACCCATTTGCAGAATCACAAATGTTTAGAGATGTGGTTGTATGCATAGCCTGTGCACAATAACAGCCTTCAGTACCCCTGCCCCCTCCACCTTTACTTTTTTTTCTAATATCATTCATTTCTACCAAAATGTCTCTTATACAGTATTTGGGCCACGTATGACACCATTTATTGTTTCTTTCATCATATTCTGTTAGTATCACTTTATACACAGCATCATCGAGAGGCTTTACTCATGGAGACTCAGCAGTTCTTCTCTTGAGGGATACAGGATTAGACCATTTTCTACCAAGTTATTGTGTCTTTTTCTAATGCTATGCAATTATTTCCACTTCTGATTCAAAATCTCATCTGTTATTTCCAGAGCTTTCCAACTTCCAAATTCCTGCATCACCTTTCTCTTTGTGTAGACAGACACATTTATATATAGGTGCCTACATTCACACAAATTGGGAAAAGGATGCAGTTCTCTTTTATATGGAAAGGTATGTCCCTATTACTGTAGTATTAATTTTGACAAATATATTAATATTATATCATAATATTCAGGAAATATTAAAAAATCAGGAAATATATTGCTATAGATATTTCATCACCTAAAGAAAGAAAACTCAATAAATCACGGTCTTAATATCACTCTATAGGATGGATTTAGCAAATAATGTAATCTGAAATCTCAATATTCTGCCCTCTGCACTGTGTTTTCTAGTCAATGGAATCAAAGTGCATTGAAATCCTGAAGCATGTTATCTGCTTAACTAATTTATTCTTCATTGTACATATTTTATCTTAAAGATATGCAATATCTTATGCCATATTTACTTTCTAAATAAAGTGTCATTTGTCCATATTATTGTTTCTTGGAGATAGTTTAAAGAAAACATACAAAGTCTGATACAAGCAGAATATTTTGCCAGAGAATTTTATTAACTAGAAAACTCTTTTTAATTGCAAAGTCTGGCACTGCCTCGAGGCACTCTTTCTAAGATCACAAGTAGGAGGTCATAGACTACCAGCATGTTTGAAGATAAAAGAATAGTTTTTGCAAGTAAAATGAAGACAACCTATTTACGATTTCATTTTACTTCACTGTGGATGATTTGGAGATTTTCCAAGTGTGAAACAAGAAGGAAAATCTTCCATTTAACCTTCAGTGTCAAACAATAAAACAAGCATGATTAGACTCTTCTGTGTCTCAGATATAATTTGAAATAAATTAAAATACAAAGATATAACCACTGATGTTAACAGCAGCAAAAGAAATGCCCTTTCCTTTCTAAATCTAATTCTCTGTAAGTTTAAGATATTTTTGTTATAGTAAACTAAAGTTGGACATTATGGAGAGTTTTTTATTTGCTTCAATATAACTTACTGCCTCATATTTTGCCTTTATTTATTTATTTTTTTTTTCTTGGACAGTGTAACAACTTAAAGTATTTTCTTATTGCAAACGCATGTCCAAAAAGTAATGGTTTGCATTTTAGGCAAGGGAACAATAATAGGCAAGTCAACCAAAATTTGACGTTTTATCCAATTCACAGAAGGAGTTCCTGGGTATAGTTGAGAAGGTCAGGTATGGAGGCAGGTTTTAGTGATAAGTACAGGCATGGGTAAAGGAAATGACAGCAAAAATTAAATAGTCATAGAAGCTAAACAGTGAAGTTTCCTCACAACTACTTTTTCTCTACAGAAATATGGTCAGACTCATATTCACAAACAATCCCTCAGCTTTTGCTTGGAATTTCTGCTTGTAGGAATCTTAATGTTGACAAGTTAGTATTTTCCAAATTTGAGTCACATCCATTATTAGAATTTTCCTTTCCATTAAAGAAATCCTTTCATATAAGGTAGTTTTAATGGATATATCATGATACAAATCAAGTATACTATCCCATTTATTTTCATTGCTGGATTACTATTTCAAGACATTTACCTAGACTCAATCCACTCTTACATTTTGTTATGATAATTGAACTAAAGAATATTTGGAGGAAAATTAAAAAAAACTAAATTATTGTGGGCAGCACCTGTGACTCAGTGGGTAGGGCACCGGCCCCATATACCCAGGGTGGCGGGTTCAAACCCAGCCCCGGCCAAACTGCAACAAAAAAAATAGCCGGGCGTTGTGGTGGATACCTGTAGTCCCAGCTACTCGGGAGGCTGAGGCAAGAGAATTGCCTAAGCCCAGGAGTTGGAGGTTGCTGTGAGCTGTATGATGTCACAGAACTCTACTGGGGGCAACAGAGTGGACTCCGTCTCTAAAAAAAAAAAAAAAAAAAAAAAAAAACTGAACTAAATTATTGTTAAACTATGCCATGTTTATCTTTCCCGCTTGTTCCTAATTCTTTGTTATGTAGGCACAGAGAATATGTACATTCATTTTGCACATGTCAGACCTTCAAATATTTAACTAGCATACTGTTATTCTCTGGTTGATCTTCCCATATCTAGATTAATAGCATCAGGAGATGAATAGAGAATACTCAAATGTTACAATTTCTCATCCTATCATGTTCCTTTTGCTGGGACTCTGAAACCTCAAAATATCTCTTTGACATGTTAAAGGGAAGAAAAAGCTTCAAGGTCCCTCTGAGCCCCTCTGCCCCCACCGTCCTCACACACTTCTGTGTCTTTCAAAGCACAGGATAAACTTGCTCTCTGAAGTTGCTTTAACTACGCGAAGCCCTGACCAACCACAGAAGAAAACAATTACCTCTGGTCCCTTCCCTGAGTTTTTGTATTAACTGTCCTCATATTACAGGAAGACTGAAGCTGGTCAACACTCCTGGACAGACTTTTGCCACATAACATCATCTGCTTTGAGGGTTCACCAGACTCTGCCCCAGGCATTGCATGTTCTTCCCTGTTAATCTGCTTTGTAAGTTGATTTTCATCTAAAACTTCAGGGGGCAAAGAGAAAGTGTTCCCTTGTCCCCACAGGTTTTGACATCACAAACAGTATAACAAATCCACTCTGCTCCTCTGCAGGTGTCAGTCAAGGGAACCCAAGGCCTGAGAAGCCAGAGAGGGCAAGAAATTCTGGTGGAGCTGATAGTAATTTTTCTTCTCCAAAACTTTGATTTGTAGGAGAAAAGAGATTTTGCAACTAGTCTTGGATGTAGCAAGTATGGGGTTTTGGCATAAATAGTCAACTTTCTGATCCCCCCGCCCCACCCCCACCCCCCAGAAATGATCTTTTCATTGGCTGTGTCTTTTCATGGGCTGTGTCTCTCTTGTAAAGAAAGATAGCACAGGGAAGGGTAAACCCTTTAGTGGGATGAATACCCTTTGAGCCTGTTATTCAAGCTGCCCAGCAGATTGGTCATTTTGATGGTTCTGAACAGGCTGCTATCTGTTTACCTGGATCCGCAACATAAAAACCTGGATGGTGTTCCCCTCTTAGCTTGGGGTATGTCCTTGGGAGCTTAACTTACGTAGGAGCACGCCCTCTTGGCCTTCTCCATTTTGACATTGGGGGACGGCATGATTTGGGGGTCATATCACATTGCTAGTCTGAGAAACATTGGAAACTCCAGGACAAATAAGCAACACAATTTTTATTCTGAATATGTCAAGTTCTCAGAAGATAATTTAAAAAAAAAAAAAAAACTAAGTCATTAGTTTTAAGAAGTCTTATCCATTAGAGGCTTTTATCGTCTTAACACTTGTTACCTGGTTAGAGCTGGGGAAGTTCAGTCTCAGGCCCGTCCATTTAGATAGATTAACAGATCTGTGACTAGTGGGCCCCACAAATTTGTGGAATATTGAGGGCAATACATATTCAAATACCTTCCTTAACCGTCTGCAGTAGTAAGAGTTGTTTGCTATCTCAGCCTATTCCCGGAAGTAAATTTTTTTCGGGGTGGGGGGTGGGGGGAGGGCGTTCAGAGGGACTAACTAGTCATGCTCCAGGAAACACCTCTTATTATGTGGTCAAACAAACAAACAAGCAAAATCCCTTAAAATATGTTAAGCATGGAAAATTATCACATACCTCCTTGGCTTTCCAGGAAGAGGCTTATTTGAGCGGGTGTTGAAATAAGTACACTGTTGGGAATTATGTTTGTGATTATTGATTTTTCAGGATCCCCATTTGTTATTAATCCTTTCCCACTCCTGGACAGAGTTTGATTTCCTGTTTCCTTCTGTCTGTACAGCGACAGGGTTTTGGGCCTTTGTATGTAGATCATTGAGACTCTAGAGCACTGGTTTTAAAACTTTTTTTATCTCATGGCACACTTGAACCTATAGCTCAACTTCCATAGCACACTTAAATTACGTTGATCAAAGAAAAAGAAAGAAAAGAGTTAAAAAAGGAATATACTTACTGTGTTTTGAACTTCTTTCAAAAATAATTTGATTAGTCATCTTTAAAAATTTTCATGGCACACAACCACAACATACTGGTTGAAATCACTGTCCTAGAAATTATGACTGGGAAGACATGTGGATTGTACTTCATTTGTAACTGGAGAGACTTTCCTTGTTCTGTGCTCTGTGTTGGGAGAGGTTCTGGAGCTCGTGAGGACCGCTTTGCGCCTCATGCATGCTCTGTTAAATCAGAACCTTAGAGAACCCTTATTGAATTTGGTGATTCCCTTCAAAAGGTACTTTGGTTTAATATAAAGTAAAAAAAAAAAAAAGTTTAATAAACAAGAAATATAAAAGTGTTCCCTTCTTTCCACGTGCACACCAATATCTGCAGCTTTGGGATTTTGTGATGTGGGGTATTCTCATCAGAATTAGGTCATATCTCACAGTGGTTTCGATTTCTATTTCTCTGATGACTGGGGGCTTCATATTTTTGTATTTACCTGAATGGAGTTAAAGAACATTCTTTTTCAATAAAATATCCCAAGAATGGAAAAACAAGTATTCAATGTAATCAATACTAATATGAAAATAATAAGGAACTACACCCACACGTGAGAGAAAAACAAAATTAAATTCAAGTGGGGGGAAGGAAGGAGAAAGGGGAGGTGGGAGGCGGAAGTAAGCTCTCACCCAGTGGGTACAATGTAAGGGTATACAGCACACTCCCTGAGTGAAGGTCTCAACTACAACTTTAACTCTACCTAACAAACACAAACAATGTAATCTAATCATTTGTACCCTCGTATTAATCTGAAAGAAAATAAAATACAAATAAAGGAAAAATGACAGAAAAATATCTTTGCAGCCAATTAGCTGATTATGATTAAATATCAGTTTAAAGTGTTTAAATATACTTCTAAGGCATTGGTTTTAGAACCAAAATGCTGAAATAACTTTATTGGATTTTATCACAGGTCACATGCAGGATATTTGCTACCAATTTCCCAAATATTTTACTGATAAATAAATTTTGTTGAGAATGATAATTTAAGAACTAGAAGAATAAAAACCTTATATCCACCCATGAGAAAAGTTATTCACTAAAAATCAGAAGTAATACATAGCATATAAAAATTGGTCAGCTGAAAAAATATACGATATTCAAGGAGCCACGAGAAATTGAAAAAAAAAGTCTTCCTTTAGAAAGAAAATAATTATATGCCCTGAGTTGAAGATGGAGAAATCAGGAAACAAAGTGTAATAAATTCATACACAAGGTTAATTTGGTAGGTCAGAGAAAATTATAGAATTAAAATTTTATGAGCTAAATATTAAAAAGTTTAATAAAGAAACACAAATCAATAAGTAGAGTAAAATGTTTATAGCAAAATAATAAGAACTAGCCTATCATTATATGGCAATTCTCAAGGTGTCACTTTTTCCAGTTGCTCAGGGGTATGACACACTGAGGATGGACGAAGCCCTCTAGAAGTCAGGTATATTCTTCATTGAATGTATCTCCTGATCACTACATTTTCGTAGTGTTCTATATTTTCAGATATTCATTCTTAATTATCTCTCAAATAAAATGTTTAATTTGATTTCAGCTATTTATCTAGAAAGCCACTACTAGAAAAACAGGTTTAGTACAGTCTACTAACACTAACCCTGAGTTAATCCCTGGAGATCCAATTTAATTTACCCTTTTTTTAAAAAAAACATAAAAGGCTGCTCCTATAAGAGGTATGAAAATTAGGTAATAAACACAGAATTTAAAGCTAAAATATAAAAGTGTAGATCAAGCATTCTTTAAAAACTTACCACTTACATATTCCCAAATGTCTTCATATTCCCAGACTACTTTTGATTTGGATTGGCAAAGTGAAAACTGTTACATGTCCAACACATTGAACATATTTTTGCATTACAGTTAAAGTAGTTGCTGTAAGATTTTTCTATAGGGTAGTAGTTAAATATGCTGTTTCTTTTTCATTACTTTTACCTAGAACATTGTCCTCCCCTCTTTTATGTTTTGTTCATACTTTTTGTTATGTAATACCTAGGTAAATTTTGAACTAAAATAACGTATTTTTTTCTAAGCTAATTTGATTTTTAACTTTGAAAGTATGTATAGGAGTTGAGAAGTTACATCCATCAGGTGTATGTGTGTCGTGTGTGTTTAAGAAAAATAAAAAAGTAAGGTCCTTTCTGTATTGGTGACATGAGGAGCTCTGCACTACCCCTCACCAGCAAAACACTATAATTAGTACATATTATTTTTAAAAATAAAAAGTCCTGAAAATTCTCCTAAGTGAATATAGCAACTAAAGAAATATTATTCAGGATAATGTACTAAATCTCAGCGACAAGAAGTCTGTGGAACTTCAACAAAGACTCACTTGCTTCTTACCACCCCAGCTGGTAAGATGAACGATGAAAATTCTAATCATGGGGATCCTATTTTCCCCAACTCCCAGGAAAAGACCATGGTAGAGTGATGTCATCAGAACTTCTTATTCTACTAAGATCTATTCCCCAGCAGAAGTTGGATTTTGGCAAGCATATGTTTTATTCATTCCAGACTGATAAGATAGAAGCTCTACCTTACCAAAAGCAGGTTGGAAGTACAAGGGCTCTAATTGCCCCACATCACCAATAGGGCAAAGTTTCACTCTGGAGAGAACAGCTAGTTAAGACCAGAAGGAATCTTTCTCACCCCATGGCCTGCATATTAAACTGTAGTGTCACTGGTAGGAAAGCAACTATTCTCACTCCCAGCTCTGGATCAGTGGTGCAGAGGTTTTCCCAGAAAGGGATGTTGATAAAAAAAAAAAAAAAAATCTTTGAGGGTCTCCCCCAGGTAACTGACTTTAGATAGAATATTGTGTGAGAAAGTTTAAGCCCAAAGCCTCTTAAGAATAATGGAGGTGGAAGACTGGTAGCTCTGTGAGGTCAATAAACTACACACTAGGACATTCAGTTTACCAGAATGAACCATGGAGGAATTAGCTAAGTAAAGACTAATCCTAAGAAAACCCTGGAATAGGGATTGTAGAATTTAATTGAACAAGAGCTTGGATTATTTTGACACTAAGTCAGTAATAAAAACAAAATAACACTCAGCCAGGATTTAGTGCATGTGGTTGTGATGCCAATAAAGGCAGACTGACAGAAAGATCATGGAAAGAGACAATCAAATAAAGACCTCCTAAAACCAGTATTATTCTAGAGTTCATTTCTTGAAGCAGCAACTACTTCAGCAGAGCCCGCAAATTTCAGGAAAAACAGAATTTATTAAAATAATAAACAGCAACAATCCTTGGGTTGAGGTGGGGGATGGGGTGAGATTAGTATCCAGGATTGCTAACAATGTGTTACCTAAAAGGTTCAAGTCTCAACCAAAATGCAGGACATGCAATAAAAATGAAAGTGTAACACAACAGAAAAAAATTAGACAACAAAAATTGCCTAAAAAGGGGTCTAGATGGTGGGCTTAGCAGATAAAGATTGCAAAGTATCCATTGTAAACACGATCATAAAACTAAAGAAAACTGCTATTAAAGAGGTATGGGAAGGCATGATGGCAATCTCATCAACTATATAATATGAAACAATATAGAAATTATAAAAATTAATCAAATGGAAATTCAAAAGCTAATGGTGAAATCACTGAAATGAAAATTTCACTAGAGGAGTTCAATAGTAGATTTTAAGCTGGCAGAAGAAAGAATCAATGGAATTGAAAATAGATCCAAAGACTACATTCTGAAGAGCTGAAAGAAAAACAACGAATAAAAGAAATAGTGCCTCAGATAAATGTGGGACAGCATCATATGGCACACCAAAGTATGTGCAAAGAGAGAACAGAAAGAGAGAAAATAGAGAAGGGAGCAGAAAAAATACTCAAATAAGGAATTACTGCAGATTTCCTCAAATTATTGAAAATATCACACATCAAAAGGTTCAACAAATTTTATATAGGATGAATGCAGAAAGTTCTACACCCAGACATATCATACTAAAAATTTGAAAGCCAAGGACAGAAAGAAAAGCTTGAAAGTGACAAGGAAAAAACATTTTTTCTCATACAAGAGAACCCCAATATGATTGACAGCTGACTTCTCATCACAAAGAATAAACCCAGAAAGCAGTACAATGAATATAATGTGATGGGTACCATACTTTCCAAGTGCTGAAATGAACAGCACGACTTTACCAGAATTCTGTTTTCATATGAATTCAAATTACCATGTTCCTTCATGGGCTTTCAGCTGAAACAACTTCCTTCATAATTTCTTTTAAGAAATTCTGTTAGCAATAGATCCCTCAGTTTTTGACTGGGATTTTTATTTTATCTTCATCTTTAAAAGAGTTTTCCGAGATATAAGAGTCATAGTTAACAGGTACATTTTTTGTTTATTTTTGTTTATTTAAAAAGATATAAGATGCAAAAGGTCACAGGTTCTATAGCTTAAAATGTCTCTGAATAGGAAAATCTATAAAAACTAAAAATGAGTTAGTGTTTTCCTAGATCGTAAGGATTGATAAAAGAAAAAGGGCAGCACTGTTAATGGAGGATTCTTTTCAGAGTAATAAAATATTCTAGAATTGATTATGTATTGCAAAAACACAACAAATTTTACACTTAGAATGGGTGAAATGTGTGCCTGTGGTTTACATCTAAATAGAGATTTAAAAGAAAAAAGGAACATGCAACACATTTAAAAACTTATAAGCAATCAATTAATCACCAATAAAAATCCACCAATCAAGGTAAATTTTATTTATTTTTATACCTGTGGGCTGGAATTTTGTGTACTAGAGTAATAATTTCACTAGCTATAAGTCACATATAAATAAATAGTTGGATGAGTAAATGTAGGTGATTATTTTCAAGGAAATTGCTTGACGGATCAGAATATAACATAAATGTGCTAGTGTTCTTCCATACGTAGAATATTTAAAATTTCATCCAAAAAGCATCATTTCTCCACAGCTTACACCACATGGTTGATGGCTTGGATGATTAGCATTAGTGATTGACACTGCATCGTTTTGTATATATGGAATCTATATGTGAGAGCAGATGTATTCATTACACCATCTGACTGACAAATACGTTTGTGACATATTTGATTGCAAAAAATTCTTTTATCAATGTTTTGTATTTTTTTCTCCTCCATCTGTTCATAGTTTTATCTCTCACCTGAACAGTTCAAAAACCCTCTAGTTTCAAAAGAATTTACATGACTATTTATAAATAATATTTCCTTAACTCTTCTGATATAGATATTTCACTCAGTTCAGAAAACTCCCTCCTAACATTTTCAGAGCCACAGCCTGCATATAATTAAATATTAAATGGCAGGAAGGGAAAGAGGGAGGGACGGGGAGGAAGAAAAGGAAGGTGGAGAGAAATGCAATCTGGAGAATAAAGACAGGAAGGTAGGGAGGCAGTCAGGCAAGCAGGAAGCAAGGAAGCAAAGAAAATAATATCTGGATCTTATTAAAATCCAGCTAACAAACTATTTTGTGTTTGTTTTCCTTTTTAAACCAAAATTTAAAAATCAGATCTACTTACAGAAGGCTAAAAATTATATATGCTTTTTTATACTTAAAAAAGAAAAAAATATATGGTGCTAGCCTTTCTGCGGACATGGCGAATGAAATAAAAGACCATTTCATTCATGGCTTGAATCATATCTAAGAAAGCGGTGACACTGTGGTATTATATTTTAGGTAAACTTTAAACAGCAAAGTGCACCCTCAAATTATTGGGAAATATTCATATATGTTTAAAGGTATGCACAGGTCTCACTTTATGCCACAAAATATTGTAAGTATTTCTTCAAACAGAAATTCATCAAATAATCATAACAAATGTGTGTCTTTACCTTATAGATGAAGAAAATGAGGCAGAAAATGATTTAGTAACTTGTTGAGGTGAAATAGCCAGAAAAGGCTGACCTAAGACTCTGTATTATTTTCCTATTTCTTCTATGCCCAATCGTCACAAATTTGTTGGCTCAGAGAATAATATAAATGTATTCCCTTACAGTTTCAGTGCTCAGATGTCTATGATAAAGACATTGGCAAGGTCATGCCCCTTCCTTACACTTTAATACAGCACCATTTCCTTATTTTCTTCTTTTTCTATAGGCTGCCCATTCTTGGTTATGGCCTCTTCCAAGAATTTAAAGTTCTTGTTCTCGTCACTTCTCTTTGCCTGTCCTAATTTTAGGGGGGTTTGCACTCTTTTGTTAGGACCCCAATAACTGACGACATTGTGCTTACTAGACAATTTAACATGATATACTCATCTCATGATTATTAACTTAATTGTATCAGCAAAGTATTTCGGTTTTTTAAAAAATCATATGTTGTAAAATATTCACAAGTTCCAGAGATTAGAATGCAAGTATTTCTGAGGGGAGTTTATTGTTTATCAAACCACCCCTCTAACCCAGGCAGTATAGCTCTTGAGCACCTGTTTTGAAGCACATCCCTGGGTTGATTTCATGTGTACAAACTTTTTGCCAGGGGAAATAGAAAGCTGTCATCTTTCTAGGCCCAGTTTCCACACTTGTAAAATAAAAGGGTTGGGTTAAATATAATCTAAAGCCCCTCACTATCACAAACTTTTGCAGTTTTGTGTTTCAAGCAGCCTATGTGATTCTTCAAGTCTAAGCCATGGATTGTTAATTGTCTGTTTCAATTCCAAGTTCCAAACAACGGATCAGTTCACACACTTCATTGCATTAATAAAACAGCTTGATACTCAAGTTAGTCACCTTTTTATTTCATATGCAGTTCCTTGGACAACTGCTTATTAACAAAGTCCCAGTGTCATACATAAAAATCCTCTCACTTTCACGTCCTTATACAAATATCTGCTATCTTTTGGGGAGTGCCTTTTATCACAACTCCCCCTGCATTCTTTGACTCCCCTCACCTCTGTCAACCAATGTCATTGACTGAAATTCCCCCAACAGTTGGAATCCACTGGTGTTTAATACAATTTATTCCTATTCTCTTAATGTGTTTATCTCCTTGATGTTGGCCCTGCCTACAGGCTTTCACTTACATCAACTGTATCGTGGATCTAGTCTTGAGCATGCGCAATGCAACCTAGGGCGTCTCCTCCAAGCCGCTGCTTCCCACATACAGGATAGAAGGTTTAATTGAATTTCATGGTGATGGCATCCTAAAAGTGTTATGAGTGTAGTAGAGGAAATAGTCACTACACTACACAGTTCTAAATTACAAAGACTGTTAAAACATATAAAGCGATTATTACAGGAAACATTTTATAAGTGTAGCTAGATTTTAAGAAACATTAAAGTAAATATATACATATATATGTACTCTTCCTATCTGTATGCAATAGGAAGCTTCCTAACAAAAGGATCCTTACAAAGCTACTTTTTCTTTCTTTCTTTCTTTCTTTCTTTCTTTCTTTCTTTCTTTCTTTCTTTCTTTCTTTCTTTTTTTTTTGCAGTTTTTTGGCTGGGGCCAGGTTTGAACCCACCACCTCCTATATATGGGGCTGGCACCCTACTCCTTTGAGCCACAGGCACTTGCCCACAATGCTACTTTTTTCCATGTTCACTAAAATAGAAAAAAAAAAAAAAAAAAAGAAGAAGAAGAAGAAGAAGAAAAAAAACTGGTTTACCTATCTGATAGCATTTGATTTCAGACAAATAACAATCTCTTCAAATTACTCAGTATCTGTATGAACTATAATTTGTTACAAGTGTAAGATTAAATGGAAATAAAACATTTTTACACAGATATTGTTCTTCAGAGAAATCACTTTACAGAAAAAAATAATGCTCTAAATTATACCAGTATTAAGGAACTTATTTATATTATTATAAATGAAATTAGATACAAACAACAACACAGTGTTTTGTTAGCATATGTGATGTTTTTCTTGCTCTCTACATTTTATTCAGCTAAGCCTTTAGTTCTAAAATTAGTAAAAATAAGTCTGATTCCTGCCATGCTTTCAGAAATACCAAATTAAGGATGTTTCCTTGACATCTTTTATTAAAAGTATTTCAAAAAACATCAAGAATGCATAGAGTGTTGATATCTTTGGGGGTTTTGTTTGTTTTGTTTTGTTTTTAGTTTATAAAACCATTGATTTTGTTATGCTATGTGAGTTATCTGGAAGCCCATTGAGAAAAGATAATAAAAGTCTAGAATAAAAGCTTCTAAAGGCTAGAATGATTTTAAACCCAGAAAGTTTATTGTGAGGAGACTTATTTTAAAATGTTCTTTCTGAGGTAAATAAATCAAAATTCCTGAGGCTCTCTGTACGGTAAAAGACACCCGTCCCTCTAAACAAACCACATTTTCACACATGCCTAAGACATTTTGTTGTTATATCTCTACTGTCAGTTTCCCAGACCTACAGACTCCACAGTACTCAATTTTCCCGGGTTAATCTATATTATTACCTAAGATGTACTCATTAAAGTGCAGGATTGCCTATAATATTTACGTAGCTCCCCTTAGTCACTTAAAATAGGACTTGATTGTTTGCAAAACATTATTTTCACCATAATTTTCCTATTGTGGATAAGGGATTATAATGTTTGAGGTTTCACTACATTGGAACTCATTGTGAATTTGGCACATTGGCTAAACACATGTTTTAACCAGATTTAAAATAATTTTACATAAAGCTGCCAATATTTTTTCAATGTTTTCATTATATTGAGATTAAAATGCAAGAGCTGGTCCAATTTTTGAAAAATTCCATAGAAAATTACATTATAAGAGTGAACGGTTGAAACTTCTTTATAGTCACAGCCACCTAAAAATTTTGCGTATTATATTTTTAAGTACCTTGATTTTTAACGTTTTTTTAAATTTCTCTACAATCATTATCTTCTCAAAATGCATATATTTTAAGTTTAAAAAATGTAATAAGTAATCCAGTCCTCTACAGAACTGGAACAAGAAGTGAGGGACATTGGTAAAAATATTACTATATGACATGGTGCTGGTTTATAAAACAGGATAACCAGACTTAAATATATATTACATATTTAGTGAAAAGACTGAAAAAGACATTTGCCTAAGTATAGTTAAAAACAGATATAATTGATATTCTTTGAAAATGAGAAAGTAAACCTAAATTCAGGAATTTTTTTGAGTTCTACAGAAATTCTGATAAAACCAGCTGCCATGATATAAAATGGAATTATTTACAAATAATGCCATGCTTAATGGTTATTAGTAGACTTCCAATGAACAAACACATATTTAAGCAGCAAATTTTCTTACTATCCTTACTGAAGCTAAATAAATCAGATAATTAAATTAATTGAAGAGAACACTTTCTAGAGGAGTGTTAAATAGTAAAATTAGCTATTAAAGGACAGTGATCTATTTCACCAGAGTTTTTTATTTGCTTATTTGTTAATAGTATCATACAAATATGGTATACTTATTCATTATATATCTGCTGATTGGTTGGAGATATATATATTTATTATATTTATAAGTTTATAAAATAGTATCATACAAACATATACTTGATTCATTAGATATGTTTCCCTGTTCTAGTCTCTGTCTAGTATCTAATTTTCCGAGAAATACTGCTTCACTCACTTCAGATCTCATATATATCTGTGCCTATTTACAATAGGAAAAATTATGGGGCAGCAACAGCCCCTGGATGCTCCCTTTTCAGCTACTTATTACAGGTCATTGCCATAGCTTTCCCTCTTATCAAATTGAATCAGACAGTGGCAATAATTTGATTTTGTTTGGCACAGTGCCTGCAGAAACATCTCTGCTATCTGGACTGCTCGATTGTATTCATCTTTTGTTAGATTGCATCCAGTTTCATTGAGGAAATGTGCTGCAAAGCTTGCTCAGGATACAAGGGTAAAAACTCCAAAGCATAACACTGAAATTGCCTTGAGAGATTTTAGGAACATCACCTCAAATCTCCCCTACCTCAAATTAAATTTCAAAGGAGACTAGTCCAAATACGAGCAGGGATTTATCTTTCCCATAAATACAACTTCCTTGACATGCACGAGTCACTTAGCATTTCTAAACTATATTTTCACCTACTAAATAGATTCAAAACTATGTTAAGGAAGAATCTCTATAAATTGCAATTATCCTTCAGATAGAATTCAGATACCTACAGACCCACACAGCCCGTAATAGCAGTGAAGCATATTTGTTTTTCAGTCCTTCCATTGTGATTGCTTCCCCCATCTGCCTAAGCAAACATTTTTACTTCTAATCCCCATCAAACCCCTTTTCCCTTCCAACTCCTACTTTCCAATTATTTCTCAGGGAAAGTTTCCTCTTTTTTTAGGCTTTTATCATCTGCATAAAATCACCTACCCTCAAGTATTTACTTTTGTCATTTGGGGGCTGCTAAAGGTTAAAAGTACCAGACAGCTTAAGGTGTGAGGGCACTCCCTCCACTGCAGACCTCTGGACTGACCAGGGAGCTGTTCAGAGTATGTGCAGAGACATGGCATTGGAAAGGAGTTACAGCAGATATCTGCTAGCTGCTGATCTTAGATGTCCGTAGCTGATGTCATCCTGAACTTTCAGGTGTTCAGAACTCAGGTCTGCTCAGAACTCAGTCTTTGTATCACTCTCGCCAGGCTGGAGAAGTAGTTGGCAGAACAGATACTCCCCCCATCATGCCCTGTGATTAGCATGGAATCTGAGCACAGTTGGGGCTGCACACACCACAGGCTCCACCTGGGAAGCCTTGGGTAACTGGCCTAGTGGGGGGTGGGGGTATTCAGGGCAACTCCATGGCCATTGGGTTGCCTACATGACTGGGGACACCAGCAATCTCTGCACTGGCTGAAAAGCCCCACATCTACAACTCTGACCTCATGAACCCCATGAATACACCTCTGAGGCTCTTGCTGCACTTGGGCCTAAGACTGTACCCCTTTAGATAAGAGAAACTACCAGGCCTGTAATAGCAGGGGCCTGGAGATGGGGATGGAGACCCTGTCCCTAAGTCTCCA
This sequence comes from Loris lydekkerianus, assembly GCA_963574355.1. Taxonomy (NCBI): domain Eukaryota; kingdom Metazoa; phylum Chordata; class Mammalia; order Primates; family Lorisidae; genus Loris; species Loris lydekkerianus. The sequence continues at coordinate 26,295 of CAUYPK010075278.1, forward strand.
CCACCACTGATGGGTTGCTGAAACCATCCCAGGGTCCAGTGCTCCACAGGGAGGCTCCAGCCGTGATCTGCCATTACATCTGGACCTTTTTCAACAAATGCCTACAGACCAGTCACCTGTTGACTACTGCTTAGATAGATGCACCAAGATTCTACTGTTGGCTTCACTGGGTGACCCCAGGAAGAACAATCTCACAACATCAACCTCCATGCAGAGGTTTCCTCATTCAAACCTCCAACAAAGAGTTGAGAAACATTCCACCAGTCTACACAAAAATCATCCCTCTTTAACCCAGGCAGTCACAGGAAGTGAGTTAAAACAGAACATGTGCAAGACAGCTTCACAGGGCATGTAACCTTCCTTTGCCAGATCAGTATTCCAGAATAACTCACAAAAGAGCCACCTAGAGTCCTTCCCCTCTCCTAACTAAACAGGAGAGTTCCTATCAAAGGATAATAGGCAGACTGCAAACCTATTAGACCAGAGCCAAGAGAAGAGGAGTGAAAAGAGAAGAAACCAGGAAAACAAACAAACAAACCCTGGCAACATGAAAAAACAAAATAGTTCAACATTTCCAAGGGATAACAATGGAGACAGAGCATGGCAATGTTACAAAAATGGAGACACAAACCAAGGTAACAGAACATAAAACCCAGGTATAAAGCCATCTACTTACAAGCAAGTGACCTTTGACAAAGCTGAGGACAACTGCCTGAGAAAGAAAACCCTATTCATTCTGCAAATAATTCTGGGAAAACTGGATGGCCACATGTAGAAAAATGAAACAGGACCCCTACCTTTCACCACTCCCCAAAATTAATTCAAGATGGATAAGAGATGGAAATGTAAAGCATGAATCTAAAACTTTTAGTAGAAAATGTAGGAAAAAAACTCTTTTAGATATTAGCCTAGGCAGAGAATTTATGACTAATACCCCAAAGGCAATGACAATTTACAATGACAATTAAATAATTGTGACTAGATTGTGTTAAAAAGCTTCTGCATTGTAAAGGAACTAATCAACAGAGCAAATAGTCTACTAAGAATGGGAGAAAATATATGCAAGCTATACACCCAATAAAGAGCTAATATCCAGAATCTACAATGAATTGAAACAAATCAGCAAGAAAAAAATAACTCCATTAAAAAGTCAGAAAAAATATAAATAGGAATTTTTCAAAGGAAGATAGACAAGTGGTCAACACACATAGGAAAAAATGCTCAATGGCACTCATCATTAAGAAAAAGCAAATTAAAAACACAGTGAGACATCAACCTACTTATCCAAATGGCACTGATTAAATGTCCAACAATAGATGCTGTTGTGAATGCAGAGAATGTGTACATATTGCTAGAGGCACTGCAAATCAGCACAATTTCTACATAAAGGCATACCCACCATTTGATCTGGCCGTCCCTGTGCTGTGTTTCTACCCATAGGAAAGTAAGTCATTTTATCAAAAGGGCACTGGCAGTGGAATGTTTATTGCAGCACAATTCACAATTGCAAAAACGTGGAATGAACCCAGTTGCCCGTTATTTCATGAGTGGATTAACAGAATGTGGAGTCCTATTAAGAAATAAAAAGGCATGAAATAATATCTTTTACAGCAATTTGGGAGAGCTGGAGACCATTAGCTTAAGTGAAGTATCCCAAGAACAACAACAACAACAAAAATACAAGTACCATATGCACCCTCTGTTAATTTGGAATCATCGATGGATACGCATGAACACAGAAGGAAGGAAAAGTTACCAGATGTCAAGGAGGTGGGCTGAGGAGGCGTTGAGGTGCAGAAACATACCCAGTGGATACAACAAACACCATTTTGGTGATGAGGACATTAATAGCCCTGAATAAAGAACTCTAAAAGCTGTAATCCATGTAACAAAACATTCATACCTCTTTAATATGTTGAAATAAAAATATAAATGAATGAATTTTTAAAAATGCTTAAAATTTACCAGCTTCTAGCTACATTTCACTACTACCTATCCTGTTAGGTATTTTTATACCTGTTTTTATCTTTATGGTGGAAATGCTGCACAAAGGCAAGCTTCTGTATGTAACCTTCGCAAATCAATGACCTTACGCTGTTAGTCTGAGATTAGCCACAAGGAGAATATTTTAATGCTGGTAATGTTTAAGAACCAGTTATCCAAAGGAGGAAGGAGCTGATGTGTAGCATTTATCACTTACTGTAATGAAATGCGAGGTAGGACGATGAAGTTTGTGAACTTACCCTATAAAAGTACTTTCAGTGGACAGCTTCCCAAGGGGAGCATCCCGTACTGATAGAGTCAGCAATGAGGTATGTAGCAGGATGAGTTTGTGAACTTAATTGCCCGACCTTGTATGCCCACCATATCTGAATCTACTTGTAAAACTACTAAAAATTTAACATTTTCACCTAGTGATCTAGTTGGAGTAGGCTTCAACATACCACTGAATTTTTGATGTCAGATATCATAAAAGCGACATTCTCAACTAGGCTATTTATTTTTTTTTTTTTTGTACTTTTGCTTTTTGTTTGTTTGTATCCAGTTGCTAAACATATATTAGCATAACATACTGTCAAGGCAAGCTTTTGAAGTCCAGGAGTGAAGCAGGCATCTTAGTTTTCTGTACTTCTGCCCTTGAATTAAGTTACTCTTCAAGACCTGAGATTTTACCTAAATGAAAAGTAGGCAAACTAGGGCCCAATAAGGTCTGCAATCTGTCTTTTTTGTTTTTATTTTCCTGAAACCAAAAATGGATTTTAAATTTTGAAAAGGTTATGAAATAAGCCAAAAAAGAATGTATGACAGAAAGCATGAGGCAAGACCAAATTTAAAATATTTACTGCCTATTTAAGAAGTTTGCAACTCTTGGTTTAAACACGCAGACATCATCCACAAATTTTAAATTTCTACTTCCTTATTCTTAAATTACTGCCGAGGCTCTAATTTTTGTACTTTTTTTCAAATATCCGTGAGTCCAGATGAATAATACTCGATTATAATTGTGTCTCATGATTGGTGATTTCTACCAATTCTTACATCTGCCTTACCTTGTATTGTTACAAACCCAGCAGCTATATAATTCTAAGTATTCTACCTGTCAAAAGCGCGATGTTGGAACGAAAAAGGGCACTCAATCTTTAAAGTATTTAATCATGCATGTAGGAGTGAATCATTTTCCAGAAAGAAAGGAGAACAAGCAAGCATGCATACAAGAGTAAATGGCAGGGTTTCATGCGGGAAAGGGGCTTCAGCTTCTCTCTGCTTCCTTAGATTACTCCTTCCTTTACCCAGAGCCACCTTATTGACATCAGGGACGTGTGGTGACTAAAACAGAGGCAATCCATTGGTAGAGCCCCCAGCTACTGGCCCTGGACTTCTGCATCAGCGCTGACTGTAATGTTATTCTTTGGCTCTGTGACAAACAGGCTGTTCTTCAAAAACCCTCTCTCGATGACACAAGCTGCTGGGACCTAAGTTATTGCTTTATTGGTAAGAGAATAAAGATAGATTTAAACAAATTGCCTTTGGTTTCTAAGGATTTAAAACATCAGCTTCATTTTTCAATTAAATATTGTTCGATATGTATAAATAGATGTGTATATATTTTATATATTATTTTATTATTTCAACTTGTTGAATGTTAAATATTCTGTATCTTAAGGGGCTTTTTTTAATTTCAAGTAATTTTACTCTTCTTATGTCTTAAAACCTACACAGTTTATCTTTGGGCAATAGCCAATGTGTTCATTTTTATAGGACGATGTAACTACAGATTCTTGTTAAAATGTTTTAAATTTTGAATCACTAACTATACATTGTGTTTATTACAGTAAAATAAAAAATAAAGCTAATAATCCCCAATTATTATTTTTCTAAAACTATCTATAAATATGAATAAAAGATATGTGCAAATAGCATAAATAAATTATATGATGGAGTCTTGTTAATTTATTTTCTTTGTATGTACAAATAGTTTTCAAATTTGTGGGTTTCCTTCCCTCTGTCTAGGATTTTTTAATACAAGATAAATAAGATTTATATACACTCACCCAAAACTACTGAGAAAAAATGACTTTGGATGGAAGACAAAGGGAAATAGTGGTTAAGAGGGACAGTGATTGATGGCCACACAGCATCTCCTACTTCCATTTCATTAACTTGATACTTCATTAAATAGTATTTGCAATGCGGTTGACTTCCTCTAAGGAGTCTTCCAGGTGACTGCTTATGAGCTCAGCTACTAAAAGTCTTTACCAGGGATGTGTCATTTTGTACCTTGACATACAGTAGAATTTCATTTTCAGTCATCTTACCACATAAGGCTTATCTTTTTTTTTTTTTTTTTTTTTTTTAAGAGAGACTCTTTGGTAGAGTGCTGTGGCATCACACAGCTCACAGCCACCTCCAGCTCCTGGGCTTAAGCGATTCTCTTGCCTCAGCCTCCCGAGTAGCTGGGACTACAGGTGCTCGCTACAACTATAATAGCTCGCCCTGCTATTTTTTTGTTGTAGTTTGGCCGGGGTGGGGTTTGAACCCGACACCCTCGGCATAAGGGGCTGGCGCCCTACTCACTGAGCCACAGGTGCCGCCCCACATAAGGCTTATCTTAAAATTGATGATAACTCCAATTTATTTTTATGGATTACCAAGTGCTCATTTCTTTGCTTATTTCTATTCATCAACTTCCTTAAATTTATTTAATTTAGAAATATTCTTTTCTCTGGCTGATGCATTCCTTTCTTATCAACCTGTGTTCTCTGAAGTCTTAAAATAATGCACCTGTCCTCAAACAACAATCTCCTCTATTCACTTTGCTTTCTTATATCAGAACTCTTACTCAAGTACATAACATTTGGGACACGTTGCTTGCAGTATTTTTTTATTTTTTATTTTTTTCTCTGTGTCTTTCAAAATACAGGGAATTCAAATTTTTTTACAAAAATGTATTGTTTCATGTTCATTGAAGATACAAAGAATTAGGTTACACTGTTTGCCTTTGCTAGGTGATGTCCCTCTTATAATTGTGTACCATCGCCAAGAGCTAAGCCATCCAGCGCAGCCCCCATTTCCCTCACTCTCCCCCATCACTCTCCTTCCCTGCTCTGCCCCCCACCTTGAATTGATTTGAGTTTTTCTCTGATGTGGGTGTGGTTAGATCATCTACTGGCTTCATGTTAGAATTGAGTACATTGGCTTCTTGTTTCTCCCTTCTTGTGATACTTCACTGAGAAGAACAGATTTTAATTTTTTCTTCTTCTTCTTTTTTCTTTTTTGTTCCATTGGTAGAGTGCCATGGCATCACAGCTCACAGCAACCTCAAACTCTTGGGCTTAAGTGATTCTCTTGTCTCAGCCTCCCAAGTAGCTGGGACTAGAGGTGCCCACTACCTGGCTATTTTTTGTTGCAATCGTCATTGTAGTTTAGCTGGCCTGGGCTGGGTTCAAACCCAGCTCCCTGGGTGTATGTGACTGGCACGCCGAAACCACTGCGTCACGGGCACTGAGCCAGATTTCAATTTCTTCAATGTCATGAGCCATGACATATACTACTTGTGATCCCTCTCTATATCTATTATTGCAAAAATTAGTATAACATAATGCATATTTTGTGAATGAATGAACAGCACTATCCTTGACTCAAAGTCTCCAATAGTCCATTTGTTAAATTTCAAGTAACATTTTAAGTATGGTTAACATATCAGTCTAATAAATATTCTTAATTCATCTACAAGAAAAACTGACATTTTAAAATATACACAGCAGTTTTAGTGTGCCCACAACACAAACCAAAACCTAAGACCCAGAGTCATGAATGAATAGCAAGGGCACAGGTGCGGTTGACAAATTATATTCTTGATATCATTACCATTATTTGCCTTTCTTTTAGTTCTTCTAATTCATAATTATGAACTTTTTTTTTATTTGGGATCTTTTTTATTGTCATACACATGATAAGATTTTACACCAAGATTAGTCAATTAAATAGTACAAATTTACCTTCAAGAGGAATGTTAAAAAAAATTCAACTAAAAAATCCACTTCTTGCTGTGACCCATGATCCCAACATTTTACAGTGCAGGGGAGAAGGGCACAGGGGGAAGAATCCAGAACAGGTCTCTACCAAAAGAAATGACTTCAATTTTACATTCCCTCTTCACACAGGATCCAAATGGTTAAAGTATAATTTACAATACACCTTTTTCAGCCATAGATATTTTGTAAATATGTATAGCAACCTTAGAAAAAAAATTGTAGTAAATACAAATACTTCTTGGAGTATGATTTCAAAGTCTGCATGAATGTAAACAAATAAAGAGAGGTGTCTATTTGTCTACTTTCAAAACTTTTGACCAGCCATCATTCTAAATACATATTTGAGAAATATTACACTGAGATAATAGAAGTGAATCATTTTTAAAGAAATAGTAAAATATTCTGACCATTGACAAACCATAAGCACAATTATATATATCATATCCTTGTAAATATTTAAGTATCCAGTAAGATGTATTCATTTTACAAATAAAACAAGGATAAATCAATGAACTTATGTTTTTTGTCTAACATATCGAAATATAAAACTAAAACTATTATATTAATGGAACCCATATCTTCACATTCAAGAAATTTCTTACCTCTCTCTCGCCTCCTCTCCCCTTCTTTCTTCTTATCTAAATGAATAAAAATAAACAGTTCACACTTTTTATCCAAAGTAAAGCATTCAATATACAGAGCCCCATTCTGCTATATACAAGTATACAATTATAAATATAGAATAGAAGCCTGAAAATCATTTTCTAAAATTGAAAATAGGCTTTACTCAATGAGTAAGAAGGGATTTAAAAAAATCATCAGAAATCTGCCAATACTTTGATTTTTACATGTTGCTGAGAAGCAAGTTTTTCTTATTGAACACATGCATGCATAATCAGTTCAATTTTTAAACTATTTGTTAAGCAGCAAAAATTGATGCCAGTGGTGCTACAAAAGTTTTTTAATTAATTTTCACATGGTGTAAAATATCCTGAAATTCATTTAATTTATTTTGAACTTGAATATAAAGAAAATTATCCTATGGACAAACGGATATGTGAGCTTCTTTGAAAAGAAAGCATGTGTTTTTCACTGAAACAACAAGCATGATTTTTTTTTTTTTTTTTTTTTTTTAATGTGAACATCTGTCTCTGTGCTCTGGAGAACATAAATACAGCCATGTGATACCTTCCAGATTTTGAGCATTTTCAGCTACCATGGTCCAAACATATTTCTGAGGTGAAATGCCATCCCTCTTGCAGAATTCTGTAAGCCTAAGAAATGAGGAACTGAAAAAACATTCTTGATTCTTTATGATCAGCAATGAGATGTAATCTTTAAGTTGTCAAAATGTTGGTATATGTATTTCCTCTTTTATATTTTGTTTAAATGTTACATATAATTTGTTAACATTAAAAATGCTACTATTGGCAGGGAACGGTGGCTCACACTTGTAATCCTAGCATTCTGGGAGGCTGAGGAGGCTGGATTGCTCAGCTCAGGACTCTAAGACTAGCCTGAGCAAGAGAGGGATTCTATCTCTACCAAAAATAGAGAAAAGAAAAACTAGCTGAGTGTGGTGGTGGGTGCCTCAGCTACTTGAGAGGTGAGGCAAGAGGATAGCATGAACCCACTATTTTGAGGTTGCAGTGAACTATATGGTGATGCCATGTCACTGTACTCAAGGTGACAGACTCAGACTCTGTCTCAAAAAAAGAAACAATAACAACAACAAAATGCTCTTGTTTGCTATGTATAACATATTTTCTTGCTTAATATCCCTTCGTTTCCTTGAAGTCCTCTAACCAAATATGAGATAATTTCACAGGCATGTGGATCCCCATCTTACATTACCCTTTGCTCTTTTTGGAAAGCCATGCCATAATCTGATAAATATAAATGGCTCACACACTATATATACTAATTGAAGTAAGGTATTACGATGTGCATGCTCTAAAATATGTCTCTTTTAAAAGATGTATAGCTTCTTATGGAAAATGAAATTGTTTGAGATATCTATATCTGGATGAGGAAGAATGTCATGAAAAAGAATGAAGAGGAAAGGCAAAGCTTTGCAAGGTATTTTATTTATGGTATTGAAATTCACAGTCTTATTCTCTTTGAAATATTGACGTTCTGGGTTTAAGGATCATTGACATACAGGAAAGATCAAAACAACTCTCCACGTACATTGACCTGGTCCACTTGCCTCGAACAAATGAGAGCACTGAATTCATCAAACCCAGATGTAGTAGTTTGGTCTACTCTAGGAAAGAAGGAATTGTGAAGCAGGTGTAAAAAGTGGAAAGTGGAGGAAAACTCTGCTCCCTGACTACAGCACATAGTTTACTTCTACTGCTTAAATTTCTTATTTATTTACCATAGGAAAAAAAAAAATACATTCTATATAGCAAAGCTACTGACAAGAGAAAATAGTAGCTGAAAAATAAAATTGTGACCAGGAACTTAAATGTTCAGGAAAGACTTCATTTCTGTGGATAATTGATAGTTGAAAGCAAGAGATAAATTAAATATAAAAATGTTAAAATACATGTCCATATGCATTCAAAGTTTATAAAATATTTCATGGAATTATATTGTTCTTGAATTAATTAGAAATGTAACCCATAAATAAGTCCGAAATATTTCTTTATTTACATTCTTTTAGTAACATAGTTGCTTAAATGCATTATTAGGCATGATTAGGTTGGTAGCTTTAGATATACTATTTATCTAGGAAAAAACATGAATGTGAAGAATAATATTAAAAAATTGGAAAATCTTTGATGCAAACACTATATTCAATTTTTTAGAACAGTGTAGGTCAAGGATTCTTGTATGGTAAGGCTCAATATGCAAGTGTGTATCAACTTAAACTCTTTTTGATATTTTATGTTTTATGTTCCCAAGGAATCTATGGAAACCAACCAAATAAAATGAAATCAACTTCTATAATTAATGATGAATTTTGCCAGATCATAGGATATGAGATAAAAATTTAAAAATTGATTATCTTTTTTGTATTTTAGCAATGAGCACATGCAGCTCAAAAAAAGGGAGAAATAATTTGGTGAAAACCTTCCAGAACGTGTTTAGGGTATGTTCTGAAAATGATGAAAACCAAAAGAAATAAAAGAATATCTAAGTAAACTGGAAGATTAATTGTCTTTACAGATGGAAAGAAAAAATTATAAAATCCATTCTCCAATTATCACAATTGCTATCAAATTCTAGCAATATTTTTATTGTTTGGTAACATATTTATAGTGTTATATACAAAAAGACCAAAATATCTCTTTATATACTGTATTAATCTATTTTATTTTGATATAAACAACGTTTTGCTGAAAATTACATGGAAAGGTAGAGGAACTGGAGCGGATAGAACAATTTTGAAAAGGAAATATAACACAGGAGAAAGCCATTTACTCAATTTCAAAGTCTATTATATGGTTAACATAATCAAGAGAGAGTGATTGGTGAAGGGATGGACACACAGATTAATGGAACAAAATAAGGAACTATAGAGACCAGCTAACTTGCAAAACTGAGTTTTGAAATAGATAAACAATAAATGAATGAAAGCTGTCAACAAATGGTAGTGGGCAATTTAGATAACTGTAGGCAAGATAGAAAGAGACAGCAGTGAGGGAAAAGAATTAGGAAGAGGTGGAGGAGGAGCGGGACGAAGTGTGTGGAAGGGAGAGGGAAGGAGAAAACTAACACCTTATTAAAAATTAATTGAAATAGGCCCCTGGTGCCACAGCTCACGTCTGTAATCTTAGCACTCTGAGAAGCCAGGGTGGGTGGATAGCCTGAGCTCAGGAGTTGGAGACCAGCCTGAGCAAAAGCAAGACCCTCTCTCTACCTAAAATAGAAAAAATAGCTGAGTGTTGTGGTGGGCACCTGTATTCCCAGCTAGTGGGGAGGCTGAGGCAAGAGAATCACATGAGCCCATGAGTTTGAGGTTGCTGTGAGCTATGACACTATGATACTTTTTTTGTTGCAGTTGTGAAGCTGGCCTAGGCTAGGTTTGAACCCTCCACCCTCAGTGTATGTGGCTGGTGCTGTAATCACTGTGCTACGTGCACCCAGCCAGGGTGACAGAGCAAGACTCTCTCTCTCAAAATAAATAAATAAATAAATAAATAATTAATTAATTAAATAAAATAAATAACAATTCAAATGGATGATGGGCTTAAATGTAAAACGTAAAACTACAAAATTTGGTGGAAAAGAGTTGTAGAAAAAAAAATACAGATCTAGTACAAAGCAGAGTTTTTATTTATTTTTTTCATTAATAATTTTTATTGCATCCTGAAAAGATAATAGTTTGAATTTGTTGTATTAAAGAAAACATACTGTTAAATGAATTACTTCTGTTTCTTTCTTTGTTTATTTATTTATTTTTTATTTTTTTGAGACAGCGTCTCTGTCGCCCTGGGAAGTGTTGTGGCAGCATTGCTCACAGCATTCTTTTTTTTTTTTTTTTTTTTTAGATTAGTATGTGGGTACAAACAGGTTACATTGTTTGCACATGGTAGTTGAGCCCTTCACCCAGGAAGTGTGTCATATGCCCCTACATTTTACCAGAGTTTTTATTTTTGAGACAAAAACTGTGAATCACAGAGAAACATTTGATAAATTGAACTCTAATAAAGTTAAAAATCCCTATTAGTATATGAAAGACCCTGTTAACCTCATACAAAGATGAGCTCTGAATGAGAAAGAAAACATTTTCAGGTCATGTATCTTAAATTTATAAAGCACTTTCAAAACTCATGAATCCTGTTTCGGCTTGCATGCACAGTGATTACGACGCCAGCCACATACACTGAGGGTGGCGGGTTCAAACCCAGCCCAGGCCAGCTCAACAACTGCAACCAAAAAAAAAAAAAAAAAAAAAAAAGAAAAGAAAAAAAAAAGCCGGGCATTGTGATGGGCATCTGTAGTTTCAGCTACTTGGGAGGCTGAGGCAAAAGAATCACTTAAGTCCAGGAGTTAGCTGGTTGCTGTGAGCTGTGACGTCCCCCGGCACTCTACCAAGGGTGACGTGGTGAGATTCTATCACAAAACAAACAAACAAACAAAAAAAACAACAACACATGAATCCTCATTTTACCCAAGAGGATAGGAAATACGCATGTGAAAAGATCCTTAACATTACTGGTCATTAGGGAAATGTAAATTACAATTGCAATAATGTATCACTATATACGTTTCTGAGTCATTAAAATTTTTAAATGAATTTTTGATAACATCTAATGCTGAAGTATATGCAGTCAAACTGGACCACTCAGACGTTGCTAGTAGTAATGTATCATGGAAAACAATACATTCGTATCATGGACTGGGACTCAACTATAAAAGTAAATAAACTGTTATTAAGAACAGCAATCTAGATTCATTCTTGGGATGAATCTCAGGAAAATTATGTTGAAGAAAAGCCAACAATATCAAGGTTGTATACTGTATGTTTCCATTTGTATAATATTCTCATCATGGCAATAAATAAACAAACAAACAAACAAGCAAAAAGAAACCATGAAAATTAGAAGTGAAGAAGGAAGTAAAGGTAGGAAGAAGATTTGGGTGTGACTATGAAAGAACCATTGGCGATCTTACGGTGATGGAAATATTTTAAATCTTGACTGTATCAATCTTGATATTTTCATTTTTATATTTGATTTTAGTTTTGCAAGATGTTTAAATTGGAGGAAACTGGGGAAAATGTATATAAAACCATTCTCTACTGGTAGAATCAGATAAGAGAACTGAGAGAATGTGCTTCCAGGCCACCGAGGGATGATCACCGGAGAGGGGACTGTGGCCTTTTAAGGGACAATCTATAACAGCCAGCTGTCCACATCAGTCTAACAGGATCTAACAGGAACCTGCTCTAAACCCAGAACTTTGCTGCTTTATCAGTCCTGTCAACATCGGATCTCAAATTAACCTTGAGATCGACCCAGGTTTGCTTCTTGGACTATTAACCTTGACTCTTCAAGTCACTAGTGACAGAAATGCTGCTCAAATCGCTTTAACCAAAAAGAAAGCCTCCCTGGCTCCCTCACGGATGGAAGGCCCAGCCTGTGAGGCGTCTTTCTCTCCTCTTTGCTCTTCCGTGGTCCGTGCTGGGAGCGCTCTCTTCTAATACTGATAGTCTCCTTCAAATGGCTAGAAGGGTCAGTAGCACACACTAGAGAAAAGTTCTCACTTCCTTATGTCTACATTTCAGAGAAAATGTCTGATGGCCCTGGCATGGAAACAATGCATTTTTTGGATGCAAAACTGAGCCCATGGGAATGAGGCATTACAATTAGCCAGAAACTCAAGGGAGGAAGAGTTCAACAGAGATGTGAGGAGAGAAGCCATTGGGGACAGACATTCTCTGTCAGTCGGCATTTTGCCTCCCTGCATGTCACTTTGTGTCCCATTCTGGGTGGGTTTTTTTTTTTTTTTTTTTTTCAGCTTATATCTCAGACTTTCCCTCTGCTCATCAAGAGACCATAAGAAATAATGGAGTAAAATGTGTATTTGTTGAAGTAAATTGAAATTGATGTCAGAAACTCACTGTTAGTCACCTCTTAAAAGAAAATACCATTGAAAGAAGGCATCAAAATTTTATACATTATCTGTACTTTTACCACATCATCCTGCTCAAAAGGCACTTCACAAATAATCTGGCTTGTAAATAATTGAATTAGCCAACAAATAAAGATAGCTAACTAGCTTACCCCTGTGCTATGAAACATTTTCAATGTAACTCTTCAAACTTCATGCATGGTTTCTATATTATGGCAGTATATTTGTGGCAAGACTTTCCTTATGTTATTCTTACATGGAGATATAAAAGATCCTATGAAGACAAGGGCATATATGTTGAAAATAAAGTAATTATAAAAAGATAGTAAGAAATTCATGCTTTGCATTTTACTTATCTGTGTATAAGGTCCCTGATAATAAGACTTCTTAGATGAGTTTATGTATACATTTGACAGAAAGAGAAAGAATAATTTCTTATTGTGTGGAACAATATCTCTGGATAAAATCAGAAGAGAATCAATATTTCTTTTAACTTGTGAAAACATTCATAGAGTGAATTCTATTAATATGTTTTCTGTATTCATGAAAGAATAGGGAAAAAATTTGATCTGTACTGGGAAGCTGTGCATTATTTGGCACATACCCCTCCAGGTTACCTGATTTGTATTTGATGCAAATTACATCAACAATTACAACCTATGTAAGTTGTCAGTAATTGATAGCGATATAAAATGAGTTGTATCAATGTACATGTCTTCTTTTCCTCATAGGTTCAACTGACTTCCTCCCTATCTCATCTCATGGAAGAGCTGGTTTAGGGTCTATTTACACAATCTTTTTAAGATTCTTGTACTTTTATATTGGTGCTTCCTTAGACGTTCCTTCAAATTGACTTGGCCATTTTGCCAGCTCCCTCTTTAATAGGATAAGCAAATTTAGAATACATGTTCAGTTTTATAGTTATATAGGAGACAATTTAAACTTCATTTGAAAATTGTCTTTTGATAGCTGATAATTCTATACCAGAATTCCATACTTTAAGAAAATTAAAAACTCAGAGCAAAATGAAAACCATCAGTATGTACAATTTAATCACTAGTACACTACAATAAAAAAGCACAGCATACAGAAAGCATCTATGATGTAGCAGTATCCATTATTTCCCCAGGCTTATGTTCCCGTTTCTAATCTGTGTTTGTTTTTCCTTATGGTTCACCCTTAGTGAATGGGGCTGAATTCTATCATGTTCTATGACATATCTAAACTTTTCTTTGTCATGATCTTGAAATTATACATTTCTCCTTGCCTTTTATTGCTAGGAAGCAGGTAAGCTAATCTTTAAATATTTTGAGAATCTGTTCAGTTTAGTATGTGTCAGGTATCAGAAGCTGTTCTAGTAAAAGTAGATAATATATACACTGATAAAAATTTGAGGACATAACTGACAAGTGTTTATATGACACAATGATTGAATATCCTGTTGTATAAACCAAAGATTCTATCAGCATATATAATATTTTGAAGGTGAAATTTTAAAATGTATTTTAAAATGCATTTTCTGTACAATAAATATTTATCTTTTTCTGTTCTTAATTCCTCTACTTTCCCTATTGTGTGGAACAATATCTCTGGATAAAATCAGAAGAGAATCAATACTTAACCTCATTAAGAATAGAGAATATCCATAGCAATTGTCATTCCAATGAATTGTTTGGCTCCCTGTTGCAACAAAATAATGAAGATATTCTTTCAAATTTACTGCAATCAGACATCAAATGCAAATATTAAAACTTATTTCTTTTATGTTATCCAGTAAACCAAACCTATTATTATAATTATCAGCTTTCAAAATAGAGGAAAATATAATGAAAATTTAATATTTTTCTAGCTTTTAAAAAAATTATATAGTCATTTTATTATCTTCTCTCTATTTCTATTTCTTCCTTTTCTCCTGGAATCTCTGTTAAATTTTTAAATTCTCATTTTAGAATATATCAGTGTTCCATCACTCCTTTTAAACAAAAAGATTTTAAATGTGAACATTCAACAAATAATATAAATATATTTAAGTAAACTAGTTTTTTCATTTTGTACTAGACGTGCTGTGTTTACATATGTTTATATTCATATATAATCATAATCAACTTACATTATTACATAATGTTATATATGATAAGTGAGATATGTATATATATATATATGAAATTTTAAAAATAATTTTTCTATCAGATTTAAGATGTAAAAATATTAGGCCAATTTTAGGTAAGATGGCAAAAATTTATATTTTATGCCCCTCATCTATGAACCACAATATTGATAAAACAAAGAAAGAAAGAAAAAGAAAGAGGGAGAAAAGGAAATATGAAGAAATGAGGGAGGGAGAAACTGAGGGAACGATAGAAGATAGAAGAAATGGGATGGAAGATAGAAGGAATGGAAGGAAGGAAAAGAAGAGAAACATTAATTCAACACAAACACACACTCTTCATTAGTCAGAGAACAAAATCCAACTAGGATGACAGCCACAAACCTGCTGGGTTGCAAGCATCTGGGAAGTGGTGTAGGAATGAGGCTTCCTCAATCAGAGAGGCCCTGCCTGGGACCGGAGCTTATGAAGGCCACAGAGTGAGGGAAGCTGTAGGTCCTGGACTCGGCCCTGGCATCAGGAACTGAGACAAACTGGACAGTAGTTCAGTGGCTAGGAATTGCTATCACTCCAGTCTTTCCCTAGTCAGTATGCCTAAATGCTGTTAAGCATGGCTTTTTATTTAGAAGACTGTTCTAATCTCACTCCGTTTTTATCCCATATATCCCAGGAATTTCTTGTTCACATATAAAAAGTGAAATAACAGCTGTTAATGTTGGCCAGATTAGCAGAAAATAAGGTCCCGAATACTTAAATGATGCCCATACTATACTAGTGTCATCATAGATTTTAAATTGGAAAAAAAAAAAGATTATTTGTATTAATGCAAAGATTGTGGGATAGTATTGAACACTCCATTGAAATGCTTTTTAATGAAAGTGAACATAATGACAGCAGATGACGTGACTGTCCTGACCAAAATAAAAACAATACAGAAGAGTGTCTTGGGCAGATTTGTGTTGCTTTAACAGAACATGGCTGGGTAGTTAATAAAGAAAGGAGGTTTAGAGTGGCACCTGTGGCTCAGTGAGTAGGGTGCTGGCCCCATATATCGAGGGTAGCAGGTTCAAGCCTGGCCCCCCGGCCAAGCAACAACAAAAACAACAAAATAGCCAGGTGTTGTGGCGGGCACCTGTAATCCCAGCTACTCAGGAGGCTGAGACAAGAGAATTGCCTAAGCCCAGGAGCTGGAGGTTGCTGTGAGCTGTGATGCCACAGCACTCTACCAGGGGCAACAAAGTGAGACTCTGTCTCAAAAAAAAAAAAAAAAAAAAAAAAAGAAAGAAAAGAAAAGAAAAGAAAAAAGAAAAAAGAAAGAAGGTTTATGAGGCTTGGGGCTTGTGGTTTTGCAGGCTAGGAATTTTTTTTTTTTTTTTTGAGACAGAGTCTCAAACTGTCACCCTGGGTAGAGAGCTGTGGCATCATAGCTCATAGCAACCTCAAACTCTTCAGCTTACGTGATTTTCTTGCCTCAGCCTCCCAAGTGGCTGGGACTACAGGTGCCCGCCACAAAGCCTGGCTATGTTTTGGTTGTAGTCGTTATTGCTGTTTGGCAGGCCCAGGCAGAATTAGAAACTGCCAGCTCCGGTGTATGTGGCTGACACTCTAGCCGCTGAGCTATAGGGACCAAGCCACAGGTTAGGACTTTCAAAAGCATAGTGCCATCTCTGGCTGGCTTTTGGTAAGGGCCAAGAGTCAATCAAAACAGGCTAGAGAATCAGAAAAGTGAACAGGGATATGTAAAGAAATCATATAGCAAGAGAAAAGCCAGAGACCAGACTCTAAACCCAGTCTCATAGACTAATGCATTACCCTGAGAAGCAGAACACCACCCCTCCACCCCACAAGGGAGGGTGTTTATCTACTCATGAAGGATCCATACCCACAATCAAAAATACCTCCCATCAGCCCCCACTTCTCAACATTGACATGTTGGGCAATCAAAAGTCAGCAGGAGTTTTGGAGGGAATAAACTGCATTCAGACAACAGCAGGGAGAAATGTAATTTCTGTTGGCTGTGCTACACATGTAGCTTTATAATTGAATCCAGACAAGCTGCATTATTCTATTTCCAGAAGAAAAGAGAATTATTTTTAAAATATAAAAAAGCATATAGGGTGAAATGAAACTACAAACTTTGCTACAAAACTAAATATTGTTAAAATATTTTAAGCTAGCTAGTAATATATGATTTCTCTTCTTTGCTCTTCATCAATTAGAACTTGAATATATTGGAAACCTGATAAAAAACATCTATTTCAAGCAATCTAAGGGTCCTGCAATGACTGCAAACCACATTATAAAGGAATGTGCTAAACTTATGTTGCAATTGTCTTAAAATTAGTTGGAACTCTCTAATGACTTTATTCTATTAATTCATTCAAATTACAAAAGCATTTCTGTTTTGAAGCTTTTAGGAAATTGCAGTTATTGAAAAAAGGCATGTAAAGAGAAAACCATTAAACATGTTCCATTTTAGAAAGCATGGACATTTAAGCAATGTTAATCTACAGATCCGTGAGCATGTTGTTTATTTGTTTTGCAGTTTTTGGCCAGAGCTGGGTTTGAACCCACCACCTCCAGCATATGGGGCTGGCACCCTACCCCTTTGAGCCACAGGCACCACCCAGCATGGTACGTTTTTTCCATTTGTTTGTGTCCTCCATATTTCCATCCTCAGGGTTTCACAGCTCTCCTTACAGAGATCTCTCAGGTCCTGTGTTAAACGTGTTCCTAGGTGTTGTATTTTTATTTGTGTAGATGCTGTGAATGCTGGTGAGGCATTTTTTTGACTCTCAGCTTGACTGCTATTGGTAGGTAGAAATATTACTAATTTATGTGCCTTGATTTTGTATCCTGAGACGTTTAGGATGAATTTATTTATCAGTTACAGGAGTACTCTTGGTAGTCTTTCGGGCTTTCTAGGTAAACCCCAATACAATTTCCACATTCAGTGCAGTCCCCACCAAAATATCAATGTCCTACTTCACTAATCTAGAAAAAAAAATTATGCTTTTTTTTTTTAATCATAAAAGAATCCAAAGAGCTAAAGAAATCTTAAGCAAAAACAAAAAGTGTGATGACTTCACATTATCAGACTTCAAATGATACCACAAGGCTATAGTAACTAAAACAGAAACTTTATAGGGGAGAGTACTGATAAACACATTTTGCATTTTCAGATCTCCGATCTTTTTTCATATTAATAATTCCTTTCCTAACATTTTCTTTTCTCCAAAGAATGGTAGTGCTATATTTGTTACACAACAAGTTTCTGTACTTGGTATGAGATTGTTACACTTCACAGTTAATTTTTTTAATTTTTTTTGCACCATATTCTAATAATTATGTCTTCCAGTGTCCTCTTGACTAAGACAGTTTCTCAGATTTTTCTTGCTTTTAATGACTGACAGTTTTGAAGAGATCTAGTCAGGTATTTTATAAAATGTTTCTCAGTTTGGCATTTATCAGATTTTTTTACTCATGGGCATATTGGAATTACATGTTTTGGATAAGAAGAGTAGAGAGTTAATCTGCCATTTTTGTGACATCACACCAAAAGTATGTGCTATGATCATGAGGAAAATCAAGTGTCCCTTGATTACTATGCAGTTAACTAACCTGATTCTGACAATTAGACCACAGTAGTTACTGTTGAAGATACAAATTATTTTTCTTCTTCAGACTATTCCATCTTTTGCCAGTGGGCGCTCATTCTGATACCTCTGCTATCTCTTGTGGTGAAGCATGCTGGGTTTCCTTATTTTTTAAGCACCTCCTTACTTTATGACATAAGATGTCCCAGGCTCATTTGGTATATTCTTGGCCCCAGCCTTAGGGTCAATCATTTATCCAATTGCTAGTTTCTCATATCGGAAAGTAATATTATAAATAAATATTAGGGGACTGTATGTATTTGTTACTATTGGGGAATCCTAGCTTCTAGGGAATATGCATTGTCAAAGCAAATATGTACACACGTGAATTAATTATAGACACATGCACATATCCTGTGTGTGCATACATGATGTGTGTACATGAATCCATGCCTGTATATACATTTATATATGAATTAGAGCTCATTTTGGTCAACTTCAGCTATTAGCACAGTAGAAATTGCTCTTTCCAAAATTCCAGGACTATGGCAGGTAGATGTATACATGTGACTGGGGTAGTTTGTGTGGGCACATGTAGGAGTACTTAAGGGAAGAATCATATCTTGATGTACTTGCATTGCTGGCAATCATGATTTAATAAGCTTAAAACCAACATTCAAGCATTAGTTATATGTAGATTAGGAATTGAATTAAGTAAATGATTTCAGAGGATTGGCAACGGAAAACAGAAATAGGAGAGAAGTGGATTTGGACAGCCTTGTGAAGAGTGCACGTGGGAAGAGTTAGGGAGGAGTCATACCTTGATGTGCTTGCATTGCTAGTAATGATTTTATAATTTTGACACTGATAATTATTAATTGTTAGTAGATTAGAAATATTATTAGGAGTAGGGAACAGTGTCTAGACAAAGGGAGATAGCTATGGGGTTTAGATTCGGACCCATTTTCCTAGCTTTGAGCACAGAGTGTGAGATCCTGTCACTTTAGTATTTCTGCAGCCCAGCCTTTGTATATCCCTCTTCCCCTCACAGCTGCAATGCTGGCTGGAGGCCTGGAAGCTGCTTTCTGCTAGAGTAAGGCTGTGTGCTCTGAGGGAGTGGTTTTGGGGAGTTAAGAATGTGAATTCTTTAAATTTTGTCCAACTCAGGAAGACTTGCGCAGGACCAGGAGAAGAACGGTCTCTTTTTCCTCTGTCACCTTGATTGGACTAGAGGAGTCTATCTGTTTGGACATAAGTCTGCCCGAGTATTAAAACGTCACATCTGAAACAAACAAAGAAACAAAAAACAAAAACAAAAAAAATTACATCTGTGGTGTGTGACTGTGGGTCATCTAGGATTTGGTCCTTGAGTCAGCCTCTGATTGGCTTCCTTATCAAGACTTTGTTTTGTATAATTAAGACCATTATACTTTGAAGCAGTAAAAAGTAACAAGTAAATTCATGCAACTAACGTAATCAGCTGTAGAGTTAGTCTAGTTAGTAGGAATTCAAGCACAGCAAGAACCTTGTTGCAATTGTTTGCCTTGATTTCATGAGATTTATGACTGAAATGCTGATGTATGAACTAAATACAGAGCTAGCCTGATAATCTGGGTGGCATACTGGAAGGCTCCTGAAGGGTGTGCTACCTACCAAGCCCCACTGCTCCTAAAACTATCTCTTTGTCTGTGTTTATTCTTTCTCTATATTCATATTCTATAACTCCTACTAATAATTCTCTGGTCTCCTCACACCACCAGGCCACAAGGAAGTAAACCCACTGCATGTCATGGCTGGTCTGCACCTCGAACCCAGTGCAAAACATGCTGCTGGAGGCCTGACACCTTTAAAACTCAAGAAGTGTCTTCTTGAAATTTCACCACTCCCACAACTCAACTCCTTGGCCTTGGAGGTCTCTAAGCAGGCAAGGCTTGCCCAGATGGGCAGGGCTACTCACTCTGAGAGGACGAGTACTTTTGTAGAGTTAGAGTATGCCTAATATTTAAATTTTGTTAAAGATGGCCAGATAGGAAATAAAATATCTCTTTTCTTCTGCCACCTTAGTATAACCAAAAGCATCTGTCTGTCTGAGCAAAAGGCTTCTTCAGTATTAATTGTCACTCCTGTGATTTGTGAGCATGATGTAATTGGGGTCTTCTCTTATATCCTGCTCTTGGACCATTTTCATGGTTCCATATTCTGTTTATATTAAAGATCGTAAATATCTTAGAGCAATTAAAGTACAATTAAATCCAAAAAATTAATGTAGTTAGTTGAAGAAACAGTTTAGTTAGAAAAATGCAAGCATAGTAAGAAACATAATGTATGTTTTTACCTTCCCTCATGAGATTTATTTTTTTATTTTTTTTTGAGACAGGGTCTCAAGCTGTTGCCCTGGGTAGAGTGCTGTGGCATCGTAGCTCACACAAACCTCCAACTCTTGGACTCAAGTGATCCTCCCTCCATTTTTCTATTTTTAGTAGAGACAGGGTCTTGCTTTTGCTCAGGCTGGTCTTGAACTTGTGAGCTGTAGCAATCCACCCTCCTCAGCTTCCCAGAGTGCTAGGATTATAATATGAGCCACCCCAGTGGGCCTAAAAGTCAAATTCTTTTCTTTTCTTTTTTTTTTTTTTTTTTTGAGACAGAGTCTCACTTTGTTGTCTTTTGGTGGAATGCCTTGGAGTCAAAGCTCACAGCAACCTCAAACTCTTGGGCTCAAGTGATTCTCTTACTTCAGCCTCCCTGGTAACCAGGACTATAGGCACCTGCCACAATGCCCAGCTATTTTTAGAGATTGAGGTCTGGCTCTGGCTCAGGCTAGTCTCAAACCTGTGAGCTCAGGCAGTCCACCTACCTCAGCCTTCCAGAGTGCTGGGATTATGAGAGTAAGCCACCATGCCTGGCCTCCCTCATGAGATTTATGATTAAAACAATGGTTTTTGAAATAAGAACAGAGCTAACTGGAGCAAGACATTGCATGTTGTGTTGATCCTTAAGAAGAAGGACATACAGCCTCCTGGCCCAGCTACTTTTAAACTTTTTCTTTGTCTCTTTTTTTTTTTTTTTTAATTTTTCTTCATCCTAACACTTCTGCCAAGTGACTGGGAAGAAGCCCATGTCATACTTTGGGCTGGTACCTGACAGTTTGCAAAAAAGTTGAAGGCAAAAAAGGCAAAAAATGCCAGAAGGCCTTTGGAATTGAAAAAACTCTGTATATAAATATTTTTGGCTCTGAAGGAAAAAAAAAAAAAAAAAAAAAGAAAGAAAGAAAAAGAAAAGAAAGAAAGATTACCTCACAGTTTTGGCAAATCTTCTTTAAATTCTTTCATCTAACTAAGTATCTCTCCCTCTCTCTTTCACTCAGGATAATCACTCTGACCTTCTTCCAGCCTTGACTGAAATTCTGTATTCTCTCATGGAAGTGCTGCCATTAATGGAATCCTGACACATTTTATTTTGTTATAGTATTTCCTTCTCAGAGGACGTAGTTGAACAATCTAACATTTGAATGAAGTCTGCTGACAACATTCATACAAAGAATTGCTAGTTACAAGAATCATGTATTAATCTATCACAGAAACACTGCCAGAGAGTTAAGTAAAGATGTAAGTTGAAAATATAAGATTTAGAAGTATATATACTACATATGCATAAAAATAATGCTGTTTAATGGCTGTCAATCTCTTCTGGACTATGTGGGAGTCCATACTGAACACTCCTTGAGGGAAAAAAGTGTGTACTTCCTGTTCCCCTTAGATATCCCATAATACTTAGGTTTAAAAAAATAATTTATTTTTGTACTTTATATGATTGACTTCTCAATGAAAAAATCTCACATAATCACTGGAGAAAATTATGAAGCTCTAAATGTAACCATTTACCTAATGATTAATTCCACATTATTATACAGTGCATTAAACACTTCTACATGAACATTTCATAATAATATTTATGTATTAATAAGTATAGATCAATTTAATACATTTTAATTACTTTGAATTTCATTTAAGGGAAATTCAGAGATTGTCAAAATTCTTACTATATTTTGTGCCTTACAAATATAATATGTATAATGCAAAATATTTCACAAAGTGTTTTTATAAGCTTGATTTCATCAAGTCATTTTTATTACTGAAGGTAAGCTTTAAAATATAGAATAGCAATTTGTAAAGACTCTCTATTGATGTAAGTTTTATAATCATTATTCCTCCTTATCTACCCTCCCCCCACAACACTGATCTACCCTGTTTTTACTTTAGTATCACAATGCTCACTGTCAACACACATTTTCTCAAGAGATGAGTTATTTGTTTTTCCTCATGACTTCCTCAGGCAATATATAAAAACTTGAATAAATAAAATCTGAAATACTTATGCTGGCAGGTCTATTGCCATGAGTTACAGTTGGTGTGGATTATGCCCTTATGTAAAGTCCTATGTCAGAAATATTTTGTCTATAACACTATTACACAAAACACAATCATAGTGATATAATTGGGAAAATGTATAGGTCTATAGAATCAGACTCTAATTCATCAAGAAATTTTATTACAATGCAGCTTTTTCAAAGAATTTTTCAACTTTATGTTTGTCAAAGGGAAAGGAGAACTATTTGAAGTTCAACATTTTCCTGTTAATGCGTATATATTTCATGCTGTTTTTGTATCCTGGCTTTCCATTACATTTATTTATGTTCTATTGTCCTTAGAAGAAAAATACATTCATGCAGAGTTTTAGTCCGTGTAACTTTCTCAAATTAGGTTATTACTATGCTTTAGTCACTCTTCCAGGATACTGTTTTCTCCTTACACAAGAAATATCTAGAAAAACCATTGAATTAGATTTTGATCTCATGTATTACTGCCAAAAAATATTTTAACAGCCATATTAAGGTATGCTTTACCTACAATGAACTGCAATATTTAATATGTACAACCTGGTGAATTTTAACATATGTATATGCCTAGAGAATCATAACAATAATCAAGATAATTAACATACACATCACCCCCAATAGTTTTCTCTCTCTCTCTCTCTCTTTTTTTAAATCCAATTTTTGGTAATTCTTTTCTTCAAACCCTTCTTATTCTGTCTCCAGGCAAATACTGATCTGCTCTGACTATATGGCAGCTTGTATTGCCTATAATTTTATAAAATGAATTTATTATATATGTACCTTCTTTTGGCTTCTTTCATTCAACTTTTTTGTGATATTACCATATTGTAGCATACATAAATAATTTTTATTTATTGTTGAGTAGCAGTACATTGTTTGGATATACCCCTTTTGTAATGCATTAACTTACCAACTGATGTGTAAGTTGATTTCAGTTTCTGTACATAACCACAACATCTACATTGCTGTACATATTAGTGTGGCTCTTTATTTCTTTTCATATGTAAATACCTAGAAGAGCCAGATTATCCTATAGGTATATGTTTATTTCTTTAATTATTAGAATATTCACTGAAATTGTGACTGAATTTGAGGAATAATTGTAACCAGAGCACTGGCTACAATGCTCTTGGAACGGGAACTGTATGTCTTCTCAATTTGTAGGGTAGACAAGAAATTCTTCAATTATAAGAAGAATCATTATCTCTCATTAGGTATAAATGGAGCATTTTGATGATACTACAGTTCAAACGTGGATAGAAAGGTGTGTTTGGATTCTGGATAGCCAAATTATCAATTTTTTAGCTCATGGATCCAAATCCATCTTTTTCTGGTCTGTGGTAACAGACTTTGTAAAAATGTCTGCTTTTATGATAATCTTGGTCAACAGAGTGTGCTGAGTGAATGTAAGGAATTCTTGTCTGTCTTGTTCACCGGGGGCTCCAGGAGAGTGCCCTCTTGACCATCAGCCCACCAACGAATGCTTTTTATTCACTTGCCGGGTACCAAGCACATGTAGTTTATCTTGCAGTAGGTTCTTTCAGGAACCAGATTTTTCCAGTGCTTAATCCTTGAATCTATATAAATCTTCTCCTGACTGCCTGTTGCAGGTTTCAGCTTTCTCCTGAGCTCCACTCCTTCAGAGTCTGGTTTCTCTCAGGTTAAAATTCCATAGAATAAAGCTGTCTTGAGGACTCTGCTCCTGTGAAGTGTTGTTTCTCTACCTTCTTTACTGGGAGGCCAAAGGTTTCCAGTACCTAGCAGTTTCCAGGTGCATCTTCTTTTGGATTCTTGCAATGGAATGGAGCCAGCAAGGCATCTATCTATAAACAAATCTCTCAGCACCCCCACACCAAGTTTCCACGTATGAGTTTTGGTGGATGGCACCTCCCCATGAATGGCTTTCTTCAGCATCACATACTTCCAACTAGTCATACCTAAGAGGCACCTCAGTGAATTAGTGAATTCTCAGCCATATGGTGAACTATCACTACACCTTCTGAAATGAAACAAGGGACATGTTCAGAGGTTTGTCCCTGGGGGCTGAGTTTCAGGGAGAGCATCTGGACTCCATTTTTTTTTTTTTTTTATTTCCTATATTTGTGTTCGTTAAAGTTCTGTTTAACTCTGAGAAGCCAGTTTCTTATTATGTCAATCACCTGTTTAAAAAATTTAATTAAACATTTCCTATTCAGCTTCCTGTGCTGTGGAAACTGCTCTCAATTTTTGTTTTCAGATTATTTTGAATGAAAAGTAAATGTAACATGAGGGGTTATATTTTGGAAATTTTACTTTTTTTTATCATTTTATTTTCTTTCCTTGCAACTTGGTATAGTTTGTAACTTAAATCTGGGTAGCCATAAAAGCAGAGAAGCCTCTTTTACGGCCATATTTAAGGAAACATTGAAATACTGATCTGCTCTCAGAATACTTCCTTACATCATCTGGCTGCTGGCTTCTGAATTGCCAGAATGCCAAGGTCATTATGTGGGGCTAGCTAGAATTGTATCCATTATTAACAGGGAAACCTCTAGAGAGGCTTTACATCAAAATTTCTCAAGAATTGAAACCTTGGAAGGAATTTCTTTTAAATCGTTTTCTAACTAATGACTTTGTGATATGAGTGTCTGTTTTCTCTAACCACTAGCATAGTGTGTGTGTGTGTGTGTGTGTGTGTGTGTGTGTGTGGGTGTGTGAGTTTTGATATGGGGAGAGGATAGGGAATAGGGAAGTAAAAGGGTGTTATAAAAGCCAAGCTTTGAAAAGAGAAAGGGAATGCGGCAAAGAGAAAATTTACTCTGTTCCACATCTTCTATCAGCCTAGACAGCACAGCTGTTAAAAGATGTTTTGAATACTTAAAATTTATCTGTTTAACAAGTATTCATATAGTATTTAGTGGCCAGAGACCAAAGAAAACAAAAACAAAGTGGCACCAATCCTGTTCTTACAGAGCTCACTGTTCATTAAAGATGGCTATATATATGTATATGCTAAGATTAACAGTTATGACAGTGATTTTCAACTGGTGTGCCAAGAGCATCTAAAGTGCACCACCAACATTTTAAAAAAAATCGTTAATTAAATAATTTTTGAAAGATGTTCAAAGCATCATAAGTATATTCTTTTTTCAACTTTTTCTTGATCAACATAATTTTAGCGTGCAACGGAAATTTATCCACAGGTTCATGTGTGCCATGAGATAAAAAGGTGCAAAGTACCAAGTTTTGAATTCCACAGAAGAGATGCACATAAGATGCAAGGAAGGGATCCGAGAAAAAGAGGTTATTTCTGAATCCTCACTATGTGGGGGGGCGATGAGAGAATTCCAGTTCAGGGGTCTTTAAGTTTTATCTACCCAGAAGTTGTTAGTCTTGATAAATAATTACATTTTCAAGAAAATAAATAACATTTTCAGATTGTATTCAGTTTTCTATTTTTAACACTTAAGCAATATCATTACAGACATCTTCTGTTGCCCCATATTCTATTATACAGACTTAGCACACTATGCATAGATACTTCAGATACCCACATCATTGTACATGTGTCCACATATCTGTAAACTTTAGAATATGTTTTTATCCTATGCCTACAAAGCACCACACCAACCCCATATATTCCAAATAGCACTCCCTCTGATAATTCTTTCTCAATATACCACTTTCTTAATTCTCAAACAAGAAATAGCATACAGCTCGTCACAACAGCTGGAGCATATGATAAACAACTGTACTATTATATCTATGAAATGTGTAACAAATCATGAATACTTCTATTTATATTTATTACATTTTTTTTGCAGTACTTGGTCAAGTGTCTCTATTTACCATTCTGACACTCAAAGATACTTATACATTCAATGAATAAATAAATATTTTGAAATTAAAAAATCTTCATAACCTTTTATCACTATAAGATTTTTCCAGTTAGTAAAGAAATACATTATCACCCGGTTTGATTTTTAAACAACTTAAATGGTTATTTTTTTAAAAAATTAATATTCAACAAATGCTTATATTGTAAATAAGTATACAAATAATATCTATGATAAAGTTTTAATGAATGACTTGGGCTCTTAGTCCTGGGTTCTATGAAAGATGGTCATGTATTGGGTTAAATGAGAGCCTGTACTTTAATGGGTTTTGTGATGATATTGTCTGCTATGAGAGGTATCAATGTCAAAAAATTAAGAGAGGAAACAAGAAGACCTCTTTCAAAGCTATTACAGACATCTGATTACAAGCCCATGGTGGTGTCCTCTAGGACATAAATTAATCTTAATCACAACTGAAAAACTATTCATTCCAGAAATAGAGTCAAATATACTAAGAGCAGATTAGATGTAAAAAGAGAGGAAAGTGAAGTAATTAAAGCTAACTTCTAGAAATGTAGCTGCCATAAGTGTACAGTAGACTGGGACGATGAATCCCAGAATAAGAATATATATATTCATATATATATTATATATATGGCATTAAGATACATTCATATATATATATATATGGCATCAAGATACAATTTTAACATTCTTAAGTTTGAGACAGCTGTCACTCATCCATGTGAAGAAATCACAACTGCAGTTTCAAGTACCAGAGCAGATCCTCGAAGCTCCGTGGAGTGGAATGTGCAATTTACCAGCCGGTCGATGGTGTGGCTGAGACATTTGCTGCTCATCAGACATCTATGTGCTTCCCCGACTTATGAGCCCTTTTGAATTTTGGCAGGGCCAACTGAGTAGTGCCATTAAAATGTTATAACTGAAAATGATGTTTCATATTCAAACCAAATCATTTAAGAGGGATGTGTGACCTACCACCTGTCACCTCCTTTGCCCTAGGAACCTAAAGAGTTTTTATCCAGAGATACACATTTGGGATTCATCACCATATATATGTCTTTAAGTGGCCAGGGTGAATTAAATCAGAAACTGACTACAAGTGAGTAGAGAAAACACAGGGTGTAAATACTGAACCCAGAGGCAATTCAATCTGGATAAGGTAGCAATAGCAACCCAGAGCCTGAGAAAGAATGGTACCTGAGGTTAAAAATAAATAAATGAATAAACAAAGCCACTAGTACAGTATTCCAAAGGACACACACAGAAAATATTTTAAGGAGGAGGGATTAACAAATTTTCACATATTACTATTTTTCCTGGAAAATTTAAATTTACCCTGACAATCAAATTTAAAAATATGAAGGTGACACAAGTCTTTGAGAAGCAAGTTTGAAAAAGCATTGAATATAAAAAAAAAAAAAAAAAAATGATTGTGGAGGGGCTTTTAAAGAATGGGAGGAGAGAAATGATAGCCAAAAATGAAATATAACACTTTTAGAATTTTTAAGGTAAATCAGAATATGGACTGGAAAAATGTGTTGTTATTGACAAAAGAGTTGGTGTTACATGAGAGTATTTTTTGTTTTTTTTTTTTCAGATAAGGAAAATAATGGCACGTTTTGTGTGTTCATTCAAAAAATTTGAGAGGGAAAATGCATGATGCAGAAAATCTAATTTTTTTCTGAAGACATCTTGAAATTACATCTGTGAGTTCAGAACGTGTGATTTGTGTATGATCCAGTACTTAGAAAGAATCATCCTTTGAGAGTACTACAGAGGATTCAGGTATAGTAACAAGACAGGAGGCAGATTAGAGTCCTAGAAATAAGTTTAATAAAAAGGTATTGGAATCTGATTTTTTTCTGACAGCTTCTATTTTCTCAGCAAAATATAAAACAAGGTGATTAGCTGAGAATAAATCAGCGGGAGATGTCTGCGGCAGGGGCAGAGTGGAAGGCATGTACCAACATTTTACAAAATTGGCATCACGTGTTCTCTAAGAAAATTCAATAGAGTTGCTTAACAAGATTGTCAAAAAAATATCAGAGACTCATAATATAGATTAAACTTTATCATCTACCAGGAACTAAATTACCCAAAGGAAGAAGAGTATCACCATCTGGAGGGAGAGACCACTGCACCATATTAATCAGTGAATAATACGTTATACTTTAGTAACAAATTACCCACTAGATCTCAATCACTTAACAAAAACAGCTTACATTTGATTTGTCTTAGTGAAAAATGTTTGGTAAAGGATTTTCTTCCACATACTCCCTCATAGAGTACACTGACAGACGCTTTGACAGCAGAACATATGTATCCTTAGGTCACTGCCACAGAGAAACAGACACACTGCCAAATGACATGCTAGCTTTTAAATGCTTTGGTCTCAAAGTGACATATGCCACTTCTCAGAATGCATTGGCTATCACTCGTCATATGTTTCCATTTGACTGCAGGACAGAGCTCAAGGGTAATCGTGAGTAGAAAATGTTTACAACCCAATATTTCAGTTACTTAACATACCATAATTTTGACTATCTTTTTGAGGCCGGCTTGTTTTCTTTTCTTTTCTTTTCTTTTTTCCTTTGGAGACAAAGTTGTGCTGTGTCGCCAGGACTTCAGGTGTGCACTACCATGTCTGGCTAATTTTTCTGTATTTTTTGTAGAGATAGGAATTTTCTCCTTCTCAAGCTACTATTGAACTCCAGGCCTTAACCAATGCTACCACCTCAGCCTCTCAAAGTGCTGGCATCACAGGCATAAGCCACAGTGATGGGCAAAAGGTTTTCAAAGCATGTTATTACTACTTGTCTTTGAGGGTCATAATCTTCTGATTTCTGAGCTGAAGTTCTCATGAAATCAGGATAAGTTTAATGATGAAAAGTGGTATGGAGTGCTGTCTGGTGGCTAGAATTTCAAAGGGAGAGATGGAGAGTGAATAGTCAGGAAATAATAATGATGTACAAAAAGAACAGCTGTCCCTCCTCTAAGCCAGTGGTAGAGGATCAGCTGGAGAACACAGCATCCTCTTTGAGAAGGCTCCAGGAACTCAGAACTCACCTCAATTCAGCTTCACTTTATCAATGTACTAACTAGAGAGAAAACAGAGTAGAAAATACAGATTAAAAAGCATGTTATTGATGACTGACTATGAGTTATCAAAGGTAGAGCAGACACTCAATGTGACCAGAAAGGAGACACATGGAATCCTATGAGAATTACTAGCAGGGTGATCTGGAGTCCTTGGCATGTTTTGTGGTGACCTCTACTGAGGTCGTGAGGGTCAGTAGAGCAAAGAGGTGGGAGACTTCGTTAGAAACATCATGTCCTTTCTTTAATTTCACCAATAGTTGAGTAGGGTAATGATCTTAGTTAGACTATTCAACATTCAGAGACTGTTCTAAACTGTAGCAGGTAAGGGTGTGTATGCCATTTTTTTATTGGTGGGGGCATAAATTTATTTTGGGATATATGGCACTTTAACATGTAAGCTAATAGAACTGGAGAAGATAGTCATGAAAATCTAAACAAAAGATGTAGAGAAAACCAGAGAAGCAATGCTGCAAAAATACATTGTAAAGAAAATGTTAGAAGAGAGGAGTGACAAACTGTGCTGTGAGATTACGTAAGAAATTACATACACAAGAGACTGTGCTGAGAGGTTATACAACATGTGTATGGCAGGGTACGTGTCTCTTTATGTGCTTTTATGGCTTGGTAGAGTTTAACTAACTAATACCTTAGCAGGAAAGATAATGATATGCTAATTAAATATTGTTTATTTTCATAATGTACTTATGTAATAACACACATTTAAATATATTTGTATATATACATGTATAGATACAGATATGAATTCACACATATAAATATAAATATATAATCAAATATATGTATATAGAGAGAGCACATCTATGTGCTAAGCTCTATTAAAAGTTCCAAGATAAAAAAACAGTACAAAATTTTATGTGTTCATGGAAATAAAACCTTGATGGATTTTTCCTTACCATGCTAAGCACTAATTAAGAAAGAGATTTTGTCCTCTTAAAAATTATTGGCTAAAATATACGGGAACAAATGTTCTTCCAAATCAGCAAAGAATTTGGTTTGTTGATGCTTACAGTAAAAGTAAGAAATCTCAAAAAAAAAAAAAAAAATCATCATGAATATGCAGATAAAAAGAGTACTAATCAATGACTTTTTAAAATTGAGTTTTACCTTGCATTGTTTTTTGTTTAGAATATCATTGTAATTTGTTTGTATTTCAAGACACAAGATAAATAGGAAGTGCATTTCATAGGTAATTTTTTCAAATTACAATGTGATTATTAAATAATATTATAAAGTGTGTCTTTAAAATCTTGATATAAATGGGATTTGAATTTTAATATATAAAATTTGCATAGATGATAACTTGATAGACAAGAGGCTTCATTGTTTCCTAAATTAAACCATGAACAGTAGAAAGAGTGTTTGTTATTAGCTGTATAGTATCAGGATTGTCTATGCTAAATCATATCTAACTCTATGACCAACATGAGCAGCAGTTGTTGAAATTGCTAATACACAATCCTATCTCTCTTTTTCCTCATGCAATATTTAGCATAATAAGTAAATCTTTGCAATAAGCTTTTTAAATAGTACAAAAATATATTCATTTGTTTAGGAAATGCTGCTTCTTTACATTAAAAACATCTAAACTCAGACTCATGTTAAATTTCAGAAGATAGTTGAACTTCTGTTTTATACACAACAATCAGCAATTTTCCCAGAGGCTCATATTTGATGGAAGATACTACTACAATGTGATGTTCATGAAAAACTATCAAAACAAAGATTAGACTTTTATACTTTTATTTTAAGAAAAGCATACAGATTGAATTCTTTGAAGAAGCACTGTGTCTTGAGGTTACCACTAAACTTTAAGTACTTGATCATAACAGAATAAAAATGTAAAAATAACACTTGAGTACTTAGACATACAATAAAAATAGAGAAGTACTATAGATATGATAGCTTATCATAGCCCTAAGGACTATAACAATTTTACAAAGGAGGAATTGAGCTTTCGGAGATTAAAGAACTTGCTGGAGACCAGATAATAGATGCAAACCTTCTTTTCTAAATATCAGCTCTTTTCTCATTCTGCCTTATGTCTCTGTGTTGTATATTTAGATGTGCTATTGTTGGGAAGACACAATATCAAGTTGATACCCATTCGATTTGAACCTGGACCCTTTTATTCTTATTGTTAAAGGATCCCTTATCTCCTGAGTCTACACTTAGATTAGAGCTTACCTGTCCAACCAAGGCACCATGGAAATGATGACTTCAGAAGTGTTACTGCCACTTACTTTGCTTATAGAAGAAATTGCTCTGGCTAGGAAATGTGACAAGTTTTATCGTGAGGCCCAGTATCCATAATATTAGGTCATTTCAAAAGTTTTGTCCATTTTTATGAGTCTACTTTAAACTGTAATATCTCAGTGAATATTTATTCAATTTAATCAAAATAAGCGCCATTTGAATCAGTGCACTTTTGCCAATGTAACACAAGTTGATTAATTCTGTTGGCATAAAAATTGGGTGCTCGGGATTCGATGAAGTCAATGAAGGCCGTTTTTGCTAGGTCCTGATTGGCAAAGGTTCTACCGGTGAGAAAGTTATCAAAGTGCTTGATATGATGGTAGTCGGTCGGTGAGAGGTCTGGGGAGTATGGTGGGTGGGGCAGAACTTCGACGCTCAATTCCTTTAATTTTCGAACGGTGATTTGTGAGACGTGCGGCCGGGCGTTGTCGTGGAACAGAATCGGACCTCTTCTGTTGACCAGTGCTGGCTGCTGCTGACGCAATTTTCGGTACATTTTGTCAATTTCCTCACAATAGGACTCTGCTGTGATGGTTTGGCCTGGTTGCAGAAAGTTATAGTGAATCACATCAGCCGCTGACCACCATACAGTAACTATGATCTTTTTTTGGTGGGGTTTCGCCTTTGGGAAGTGCCTGGGTGGCTCATCGGTGTCCAACCACTGTCCTGAATGTTTCCTTTTATCATAGAGAATCCACTTTTCATCACACATGATGATCCGATCCAAAAAAGGATCGTTTTGGTTGCGCAAAAGCAATGAAGAACAAACCTCCAAACGTGACAATTTCTGCCTATCGTTTAAATCGTGGGGCACTCACTTTTCGAGCTTTTTGACCTTTCCAATACGTTTTAAACCATCAAAAACTGCATGGGAGCTGACACCCAGTTCTTCCGCCATCCCACGCACCATTTGTGATGGGTCAGTCTCCACCAGGGTCCTCAAATCCTTGTCCTGGATTACTC
>CAUYPK010075279.1:0-13174 GCA_963574355.1 Loris lydekkerianus
AAAAATTCTAAATGAAGCAACATTTTCCAGCCATTTAAAATATGAATAAAATAGTAAATTAATATTACAAAAATAATTTTCATTCATCAAGAATAATAAACAGATGGTATCTCAAGGTAGTTTTGATTTGCATTTCTCTGATGATTAAAGATTATGAGCATTTTTTCAGATGTCTGTAGGCCATGCGCCTATCTTCTTCAGAGATGTTTCTCCTCAAGTCCCTTGCCCAGCCTGCGGTGGGATAACTTGTTTTCTTACGTTTCAGTTCTCTATGGATTCTGGTTATTAAACCTTTGTCAGAGACATAACCTGCAAATATCTTCTCCCATTCTGAGGGCTGTCTGCTTGCTTTACTTACTGTGTTCTTGACTGTGCAGAAGCTTTTTAGTTTAATCAGGTCCCAGTAGTGTATTTTTGAAGCTTCTTCAATTGCCCAGGGAGTCCTCCTAATAAAATGCTCACCCAGACTGATTTCTTCAAGGGTTTTCCCTGCACTCTTTTCTAGTATTTTTATAGTTTCATGTCTTAAGTATAAATCTTTAATCCTGTGAGAGTCTATCTTAGTTAATGGTGAATGGTGTGGGTCCAGTTTCAATCTTCTGCAGGTTGCCAGCCAGTTCACCCAGCACCATTTGTTAAATAGGGAATCTTTTCCCCACTGAATGTTTTTAATTGGCTTGTCAAAGATCAGGTAATGGTAAGTAGCTGGATTCATCTCTTGGTTCTCTATTCTGTTCCATACATCTACTTCTCTGTTTTTGTGCCAGTACCATGCTGTTTTGATCACTATTGATTTATAGTAGAGTCTCAGGTCTGGTAGTGTGATTCCTCCTGCTTTGTTTTTATTTCTGAGTAATGTCTTGGCTATTCGAGGTTTTTTTCTGATTCCATATAAAACAAAGTATTATTTTTTCAAGATCTTTAAAGTATGACAGTGGAGCTTATGATCTAACTCCAGTAAGATTAGCCCATATCACAAAATCCCAAGACCAGAGATGTTGGCATGGATGTGGAGAAAAGGGAACACTTCTACACTTCCCACTGCCGGTGGGAATGCAAATTAATACATTCCTTTTGGAAAGATGTATGGAGAACACTTAGAGATCTAAAAATAGACCTGCCATTTAATCCTCTAGTAGACATATACCCAGAAGACCAAAACCCACATCATAACAAATATATTTTTACCAGAATGTTTATTGCAGCTCTATTCATAATTACTAGATCAGGGAAAAGCCCAAGTGCTTGTTGATCCATGAATGGATTAATAAATTCTGGTATATGTACACCATGGAATATTATGCAGCCTTCAAGAATGATGGAGACTTTACCTTATTCATGTTTACATGGATGGAGCTGGAACATATTCTTCTTAGTAAAGTATTTCAAGAATGGAAGAAAAAGTATCCAAAGTACTCAGCCCTACTATGAAACTAATTTATGGCTTTCACTTGAAAGCTATAACTCAGTTACAACCTAAAAATAGGGGGAATTGGGAAAGGAAGGGGATGGAGGGGGGTGGTGGGATTACACCTGCGGCACATCTTACAAGGGTATATGTGAAACTTAGTAAATGTGGAATGTAAATGTCTTAGCACAATAACTAAGAAAATGCTGGGAAGGCTATGTTAACCAGTGTGATGAAAATGTGTCAAACGATCTATAAAACCAGTGTATGGTGTCCCATAATTGCATTAATGTACACAGCTATGATTTAATTAACAAAATTAGATAAAGAAAAAAATCCAAGCAGAAGAATAAGTTGCAATTAGATGTAGAAATCAAAAGTTTAGAATATAAACAACTTGTCTTTAGGACTTGGACAGATGTTATGGTATTATTGTGAATTATTAATGGTAATAGTTCTAACACTGATTGCTTTATTAATAACACTATATATTTTTATTTTTCGTTGTTTCTATGCTTTTTTTCAGGGGGGGTTCTTTTTTCTCTTTTGCAATTGGATATAAATTTATGAATAGGAAGTAAAAGACATCTGGAGAAAGGTAATTCAGAATTGGATGGTGGATCCATGAGGTTGACAAGATCAAGAATCTGTCCATGTCACCATTTCAGAGAGAACAAAGGACATAATCTTTCCCAGGGCTCCCATTATTTAATCAGTTTGCCCTGGTGTTTGCAGTTAATCATTTTACTCATTTCACATAACTTGAGTTGATTGACTATTTTATCTTTATAAAATATGTCTTTTTTATTATTTTTTCCAAAGTCTCAAAAATAGACAATATTTATAAATAAAAGTAAAAGATAATGTCAAAAAGCAGGTCATAGCAAATCTTATAGACAACAGAAAAAGAAGAAATACTTCAAAATCATTCTACTTTATTTGGATATATCTGATATAAAATTGGAAAAATATATTATTATAAAGGGAAACTTATAAACATATTTAACTTATAAATGAGGCTGCAATATCCTGAACAACAGAAACAGGAGGGAGGGGGTGAGGGAATGGAAAAAAAAAAAAAAGAAAAAAAAAAAAAGAAAATAGTGGCTAATCTGCACATAAATTGGATTTAATTTTGACCAAAGTACAGTATTTGAACAATAATTTTTAATTCAACTTGTTAAAATGTTCCTTTAAAAAAAATTATATTCTGTGTCTTAGAGTCTGCTATGACTTATTGAAATATAGCTATACCAGTTTTATTATACTTATTGTTTTCATGTTATTTTTATTTTCTTGTAATTTCAACCTCTCTGGTCTTTACAATCACTTTTCTAAACAGTATATGCTTGGTTACATTTTCTTTGTCCAGTCTGAGTATTAATGATGTGTTTCATTAAATACTGGGTAGATAACACAAGATACCCAGAAAACATTATACAATGCAAAGATAAAAAAAAATACAAGGCACACTCAGGTTGAACATTACCCAGTTTAAGAAATAAAACTTCACAATTATGTTTTGAGGCATCTGTGTACCTTTCCTCTGGTCCATTCCCATCCTCCCGGCCCAGAAGGACCATGGCTCTGAATTGTGTTGTTCCTTCTCCCTGGCTTTTCTATTTATTGTTTGTAATAACTGGAGATGATCCTATATAACACATTATTTACTTTCTGTATTTTTAATTTTTACAACTATATTATTGCCTATGCTTCTATGATATGCTATTTTTACTCTAAGTATATTCTGAAGTTTAATATACATTTCATGTAGCTGGAGATTTTTTTTCATTTTTATTGCTGTATGGTAACCAATTTAATAAAGTAAAATATGTATTTTACTGTTGATGGGCATGTCTTTCCTTAAATTTTTGCTTTTATAAGAAGTATATATATTGAAAGTATTTGAAGTGTGCAATTAAGTTTTGGTACATATATACACCAATGAAATCACAGCTTTAAACAAGATTAGAAAAATAATTATCATTCCCAAAGTTTTTTTTTATGACCCTTATAATAGTTCTCTCCTACCCTTTCCAGTACTACCGTATTATCAGGGTAGTACTGTTCTGCTTTCAGTCAGTATATGCTGGTTTGTATTTTCTAGAATTTTTTTTATAAATGCATTATACTGCATATACTTTTTATCCGTCTTTCACTCTTTCACAATTATTTTGAGATTCATTTTTGTTCTTGTTTGCATAAATAGTTCATTCCTTCTTATTATTATGTAGGGCAGGCATATTTTGTTGATATTGCCAGTTTGGTCCAGACCATCACAAAATGTGAATATCACAATAAAATAAATCACACAAAACTTTAGCTTCGGACTGCACATAAAAGTTATGTTTAGATTATACTATAGTCTATTGTGTGAAATAGCTTTATGTCTAATAAAATATTGTCTCTTATGTATACCATAATTAAATAATACTTTCTTGCTAAAAATGCTAACATAACAATCTTCTGAGCCTTCTGCTAGTTGTCATCTTTCCGCTGGTGGAGGGTACTGTCTTGCCATTGAAGGCTGCTGACTGATCAAAGTGTGTTTGCTAAAGGTTGGGGATGGCAACTTCATAAAAAGACAACAGTAAAGTTTGCAGCTTTGATTTACTCTTTCTTTCACAAAGATTTCCCTATAGCATACAATGTTGTTTGATAGCATTTTACTTCCCAGTAGAAGTTCTTTTAAAATTTACACTGCTGGTGGAAATGCAAATTATTACATTCATTCTGGAAAGATATATGAAGAACACTTAGAGATCTAAAAATAAAACTGCCATTCAATCCTGTAATTCCTCTACTGGGCATAGACCCAGAAGACCAAAAATCACATCATAACAAAGATATTTGTACCAGAATGTTTATTGAAGCCCTATTCATAATTGCTAAGTCATGGAAAAAGCCCAAGTGCCCATTGATCCACGAATGGATTAATAAATTGTGGTATATGTACACCATGGAATATTATGCAGCCTTTAAGAAAGATGGAGTCTTTACCTCTTTTGTGTTTACATGGATGGAACTGGAAAATATTCTTCTTAGTAAAGTATCTCAAGAATGGAAGAAAAAGTACCCAATGTACTCACCCCTACTATGAAACTAGTTTAGGGCTTTCACATGAAAGCTGTAACCCAGTTGCAACCTGAAAATTGGGGTAAGGGGGAGAGGGAGGGGAGGGAGGGGGACTGGTGGGATCACACCTGCAGTGCATCTTGCAAGGATATATGTGAAACTTAGTAAATGTAGAATGTAAATGTCTTAGCACAACAACTAAAAAAACTCCAGGAAGGCTATGTAGACCGGTGTGATGAAAATGTGTCAAACAGTTTATTAAACTAGTGTATGATGCCCCATGATAATATTGATGTACACAGCTATGATTTAATTAAAAAAAATAAAAAAATAAAATTAAACTCAATCCTGCCAAATTCTGCAGCTGCTTTATCAACTAAGTTCATGTAAATTCGAAACCCTTTATTGTCATTTCAATACTGTTTATTGCCTCTTCACTAGAAGATTCCTTCTCAGGAAATCACTTTCTCTGTGTCTCTCAGCCCTTTACCTTCATGAGAGGGACTTACTCTTAAGTCTCTTTAGAAGTGCTCTAAACTTTCTCTCTCTCTCTCTCTCTCTCTCTCTCTCAGTTTTTTTTGGCCGGGGCTGGGTTTGAAGCTGCCACCTCTGGCATATGGAGCCAATGCCCTACTCTGTTGAACCATAGATACCACCCCAACCTTTCTCTTTGTTCTTAAATAAAATTTATTTTTGCTAAACCGAAAAAAAAAAAAAAAAAAAAAAAAAAAAAAAGAGAGAGAGAGAGAAGTAACCACTTTCTTTTATCATTGCTCAAAAACAAACAAAAAAACTAACTAAAAACTCCTCGTCTGTTGCTCAAGTTTTATCATGAAATTGTAGCAACTTAAGTCACATTTTCAGGCTCCACCTCTAATTCAAGTTATCCAGCTATTTCCACCACATCTACACTGGCTTCTCCCTATGGAACTTTTGAACCTCTCAAGGTTATCCATGAGGGTTGGCATCAACTTCTTTCAAACTCTAGTTGGAAAGCTGATGTTTTTACATCATCCCAAAAATCTTAATGGCATCTAGAATGGTGAATTATTTCCAGAAGTTTTTCAATTTACTCTGCCTATATCCATTGAGGAACCATTATGTATAATAGCAATAGACTTACAAAATGTATTTCTTAAATATTAAAAATTAAAGAGAACTATGAAACTCTAAGAAAAGAAATAGCTGAAGATGTTAACAAATGGAAAAACATACCATACTCATGGCGGGGAAGAATCAACATCGTTAAAATGTCCATACTACCCAAAGCAATATATAATTTTCATGTAATCCCTATTAAAGCTCCACTGTCATACTTTAAAGATCTTGTAGAAACAATACTTCATTTTATATGGAATCAGAAAAAAACCTCGAATAGCCAAGACATTACTCAGAAATAAAAACAAAGCAGGAGGAATCATGCTACCAGACCTCAGACTATACTACAAATTGATAGTGATCAAATCAGCATGGTATTGGCACAAAAACAGAGAAGTAGATGTCTGGAACAGAATAGAGAACCAAGAGATGAATCCAGCTACTTACCATTATTTGATCTTTGACAAGCCAATTAAAAATATTCAGTGCACCAGGGCCGGGGGTGCAGGCATCGGGAGGCATGCAAAACTGGCCCTGTCTCTCTCCTCATGGGCTTGAGCAGGGAACTTCCTCCTCTGTGGGTTCTGGGGTCATCACACACTCCAGACTCGGAGAGGAACAACAGGCCCTTGAGCTGGGGTCCTTCACGCAGCCCCATTTGTGGCTGAGCCTCAGCTTGCTGCTCTGTGAAATGGGTGATGGAGAGAAACTCGCCACACAGGGTGTTAATGGATTTAGAGAGGAAACTAATGTGAGAGAAGTGTTTAAGATGAACAGGAGAAGAAAACAGGCTTAGCAAAGTTACATGATTTGCTCAGAGTCATATACCTGTTCAAACCCTTGTGGATTTGAGCTGCACTAAGAGAGAAGGTTGAAGAATGCACATCAACCCTGCTGAGGTGAGCTGCAACCACAAGGATACAAACAAAATGTACAAAATCCATCACCAAGTGGATGGGAGTCCCCTCCCCCATGAGAATGGCTTGGAGTGCCCCACAAACAATTGGGCAGAGTTCAAAGGTCTTCCCGCTACACTCCATGGGAGAGACCCTCTAAAAAATGGACCTACCTCCCCTACTAAGGTGTCATGGTGTTCTTCTGCCAGGCATAAGACTGCGTGGAACTGTGTGTATTCTTTGCAACTCTGAGCTCCCAGCACTCACCTTCACTCACACTGAGGTCTGGATGCCAGTCCCCCAGGAGTTCAGAGTCTTGGGTGATTTCTCAAGGGGTGTGGACGGTGCCTGGACTGCAGCTGGTTGGTGCCGGCTCGGGGGCATGGAAGCGATGAGAGGACATTCAGCTGAGAGGCACAGTGCAGCAGCCGTCTATTGGCGACAATACAGCCAGGCATAAAACTGGAGAACTGTATATATTCTCTACCCACAACCCTGGGCTCCCAGCACTTTTCTCTGCTCTCACCCGAGGTCTGGAGGCCTGTCCCCAAGGAGTCTAGACTTTTGGGTGATTTCTCTGGGGGTGTGGACAG
Organism: Loris lydekkerianus; assembly: GCA_963574355.1. Taxonomy (NCBI): domain Eukaryota; kingdom Metazoa; phylum Chordata; class Mammalia; order Primates; family Lorisidae; genus Loris; species Loris lydekkerianus. Next base: position 7,071 of record CAUYPK010075279.1, read on the forward strand.
TGCCTGGGCTGCAGCCAGTAAGTGCTGGCTCTGGGGTGCGGGAGTGAATAGAGGACTGTCGGCTGAGAGGGAGCTTCACCGGAGCGGCAGTTCCCTGAGTAGCGGTGTGGCAGCCGTCTTTTGGTGAGAACACGGCCAGGCATAAAACTGTGGGAAACTGTGTGTATTCTCTGCCTGCAACCCTGGGCTCCCAGCGCTCCCCTCCGCTATCACTCTGAGATCTGGAGGCCTGTCCCCAAGGAGTCCAGACTCTTGGGTGATTGCTTGAGGGGTATGGACAGTGCCAGGCCTGCAGCTGGTCAGTGCAGACTCTGGGGTGTGGGAACGGGGAGAGGATGGTTGGCAAGGAGGGAGCCACACAAGAGCAGTGGTTCACTGAGGCATAAAACAAGAGCCCTCTTTTGGCAGCAATATGGCTCACTACTGGATATTCTGAGGTCATACCCCCTGTCTCCCTGGGCAACCAGAAACCGTGAGTAAAGGATTTGCGTGAGGCAACACCCACTTGCAAACCGGGGAAACTCCCAGGGCGGGGCTGATCTAGAGGTCCGCTTTGCTGAGCCTGGGACGCACCTGGCTTTCAGAGGATTGTCTGCCTGTATACAAGGAAAGGTAGCAGGACATAGCTGGTGGCTGGCCGAATACAGGAGCAAGGACAAGCTGATTTGGAACTCGGTTCAGCTTCTCTTCTGCAGGGGAGCCGCAAGGTTGTTCTGTTCTGTTCTGTCAGTGGCATTGATCGGGGCAAGACTGGACCTGAGTGAAAACCCCCGAACCTTCATCAAGCGCCCGAGGTTGTCAGGCCTCACCTCCTCCTGCTAGAGAGATGCAGAGCCTAGTGGCCTGGCAGACTTCATTGTGACTCAGGCAGGTGCAAGTTCCTCGAGTGTTGGTTCACTACAGGTAACTGGGTCAGCCAGCTGCAGGGCTATCAGTGACTGGGTGTGACAGTGGTTCAATGTGGGGAAAAAAGGCATCAAACTTCCCAGACTGATCTATTGGCTGGGTGGCTCCTCCTGACTGCACACAGCACTGGAGGAAGACACATCAGAGTAGTCACCAGACACCTGTGATCCAGTCACTCTGTCGGCTGAGAGGGAGCTGCACCGGAGCAGTGGTTCCCTGAAAAGCAGTGCAGCAGCCGTCTTTTGGCGAGAACACGGCCAGGCATAAAACTGTGGGAAACTGTGTGTATTCTCTGCCTGCAACCCTGGGCTCCCAGCGCTCCCCTCTGCTATCACTCTGAGATCTGGAGGCCTGTCCCCCAGGAGTCCAGACTCTTGGGCAATTGCTCGAGGGGTGTGGACAGTGCCAGGGCTGCAGCCAGTCAGTGTAGACTGTGGGGCATGGGAGCAGGGAGAGGACAGTTGGCTGGGAGGGAGCCACACTGGAACAGCGGTCTCTGAGGCATAAAACAGCAGCCCTCTTTTGGAAGCAATAAAGCTCACTACCGGATATTCTGAGGCCACACCCCCTCTCTCCCTGGGCAACCAGAGACTGTGAGTAAAGGATTTGCATGAGGCAACACCCACTTGCAAACTGGGGAAACTCCCAGGGTGGGGCTGATCCAGAGGTCCGATTTACTGAGCCTAACACGCACCTGGCCCTCAGAGGATCATCTGCCTATAGACAAAGAAAGGCAGGAAGACAGAACTGACAACTAACCAAATAAAAGAGCAAAGACAAGCTGATTTGGAACTCAATTCAGGTTCTCTTCTACAGGGGAACCACAAAGTTGTTCTATTCTGTTCTGTCAGTAATGTTAATCAGGGGTGAAACTGGACCTGAGTGAAAATCACCCAACCTTCATCAAGTGCCCGAGGTTGTCAGAACTCACCTCCTCCTGCTAGGGGCAGAGCACAGTGGCCTGGCAGACTTCCTTGGGATTCAGACAGGTGAAAACTCGGTTCACTGTAGGCAACTGGGTCAGCCAACTGCAGGGCTATCAGTGACAAGGTATGACAGATGTACAAGATGAGGAAGGAGGTATCAACCTTCCCAGACTGATCTATTGGCTGTGTGGCTCCACCTGACTCCATGAAGCACTAAAGCAAGCGACATCAGAGTAGTCACCAGACCCCTGTGATCCAGTTCCCAGAGACCTCTTAAACACTCTCACCTGAGACAGGTGCAGACTGAGACAATTGATTTGATCCTTTTGAACTGAGCCAATTGCCTGAGGACAAATCAGGTAGTGCCCTGGGTGTGTGGTTGTAGGAAAGTTTGATTTTCCTTTTCCAAATGTTGCCTGTGGTGGGCGGGGTGACTTAATTGCTGATATTCCTCCACAGCTGAGACTTCAATGCAGAGTATCTGTTTCACTAGGGTCGAACAGAAACCAGCTGAAAGCAAGGCAGAAACACTTAGCCACACCACACCAGACAGGGCCCCAGTTTCTCAGGCAACAACAGTGTATGGGCCCTCAACAAAGCCCCAGGAAAAAGATCAAAGGGAGGAAAGCAACCATGGAGCAGAATCAGCGGAAAAACTCTGGTAACATGAATAACCAGAATAGATCAGCCCGCCAAAGGAAAGATATGGCAGATGTAATTGAAGATCCCATTCATAAACAACGGGCTGAGATGTCAGAAATTGAATTCAGAATTTGGATCACAGACAAGATTAATAAAGTGGAATTAGGAATTTGAGGAGAAGTTCAAAAGTTGTCTCAAGAATTTAACGAATTTAAAGACAAAACCACCAAAGGCTTAGACACACTGAAGCAAAAATTTGCAGCCCTCAAAGATCTGAAAAATACACTGGAATCCCTCAGTAACAGAGTGGAGCAAGCAGAAGAAAGAATTTCTGATTTTGAAGACAAGGTCTTTGAAAGCTCCCAAAATATCAAAGAGGAAGAGAAATGGAGAGTAAAAACGGATCATTCTCTCAGAGAGCTCAGGGATCATTCAAAGAAGGCTAGTATCCAACCCATTGGAGTCCCTGAAACCAATGAAGTCACCTCGCTAGGTACAGAGGACCTTCTCCATGAAATTATTAAAGAAAAATTTCCAGACATGCCTAGAGATTCTGAAATTCAGATAGCTGACAGCTTCAGAACCCCATCATGACTCAATCCCAATAAGACATCCCACAGGCATATCATAATTAAATTCACTTAAGTTAATATGAAGGAGAAAATTCTCAAAACAGCCAGATGAAAGAAAGCCGTTACCTACAAAGGGAAGAATATTAGAATGACTGCAGATCTCTCTGCTGAAACTTTTCAAGCCAGAAGAGGGTGGTCATCAACATTTAATCTCCTAAAGCAAAATAACTTTCAACCCCGGATACTGTATTCAGCCAAACTGAGTTTCATTTATGATGGAGAAATTAAATACTTTAATGACATTTATAAGTTGAAGAAATTTGCCATAACCAAACCAGCTCTTCAGAATATTCTCAGACCTACCCTTCATAAGGACCTACCCAATCCTCCACCACAAAAGTAAATTCACTCAGAAACTTCTGATCAAACTCCAACTTCCACACTGGTGAAAGGATTAAAAATGTCCACTGGAGTTTTGAAAAATTTGATACCCAAAATTTTACCAGACTTATCAATATTCTCCATTACCATGAACGGCTTAAACTGTCCTTTAAAGAGGCATAGGTTAGCTGACTGGATACAAATATTCAGCCCAGATATTTATTGCAAACAAGAATCACATCTTAACTTAAAAGACAAATATAGACTCAGGGTGAAAGGATGGTCATCCATATTTGAGGCAAATGGTAATTAGAAAAAAAGCAAGTGTTAATTTTATTTGAAGATGCAATAGGCTTTAAATCAACAAAAGTAAGGAAGGATAAGATGGTCACTTCATATTTGTTAAGGGTAATATTCAATATGATGAGATTTCAATTATCAATATCTATGCACCTAACTAGAATGCAGCTTAATTTATAAAAGAAACTCTAACAGACATGAGCCACATGATTTCCTCCAGCTCCATAATAGTCAGAGATTTCAAGACTCCTTTGGCAGTGTTGGATTGATCCTCGAATAAGAAGCTGAGCAAAGAAATCTTAATGTAAACCTAACCATCCAGCGTTTGGATTTAGCAGAAATCTACAGAACAATTCATCCCAACAAAACTGAATAAACATACTTCTCATCAGCCCATGGAACATACTCCAAAATTGATCACATCCTAGATCACAAGTCCAACCTCAGTAAATTTAAAGAAATAGAAATTGTTCCTTGGATCTTCTCAGACTACCACAGAATAAAAGTTGAGCTCCGTAACAATGGAATCTGCAAACTCATACAAAAAAATGGAAGTTAAATAACCTTATTCTGAATGATAGCTGGGTCATAGATGAGATCAAGAAGAAAATTGCCAAATTTATGGAACAAAACGACAAGGATGACATGAATTACCAGACCTCTGGGATACTGCAAAGGCAGTCCTAAGAAGGAAATTTATAGCACTGCATGCCTTCCTCAAGAGAACAGAAAGAGAGACAGTTAACAACTTAATGGGACATCTCAAGCAACTGGAAAAGGAAGAACATTCCAACCCCAAACCAAGTAGAAGAAAAGAAATAACCAAAATTAGAGCAGAATTAAACGAAATTGAAAACAAAAGAATTATACAACAGATCAATAAATCAAAAAGTTGTTTTTTTGAAAAAAATCAATAAAATAGATAAACCATTGGCTAACCTAATCAGAAAAAGAGTAAAATCTCTAATCTCATCAATCAGAAATAACAAAGATGAAATAACAACAGACCCCTCAGAAATTCAAAAAATTCTCACTGAATACTACAAGAAACTTTTTTCTCAGAAATATGAAAATCTCAAGAAAATTGACCAATACTTGGAAGCGTGTCACCTTCCAAGACTTAGCCAGAATCAAGTGGAAATATTGAATAGGCCCATATCAAGTTCTGAAATAGCATCAACCATACAAAACCTCCCCCCAAAGAAAAGCTCGGGACCAGATGGTTTCATGTCAGAATTCTACCAAACCTTTAAAGAGGAATTAGTACCTATATTACTCAACATGTTCCAAAAGATAGAAAAAGAAGAAAGACTACCCAACACATTCTATGAAGCAAACATCACCCTGATCCCCAGGGTGGAAAAGACCCAACAAGAACAGAAAATTATAGACCAATAACACTAATGAATATAGATACAAAAATATTCAACAAGATCCTAACAAAGAGAATCAAGCAACACATCAAACAAATTATACATTATGACCAAGTCGGTTTTATCCCAGGGAGTCAAGGCTGGTTTAATATCCATAAATGTATTAGTATAATTCAGCACATAAACAAATTAAAAAACAAAGACCATATGATTCTCTCAATCGATGCAGAAAAAGCTTTTGATAATATCCAACATCTCTTCATGATGGTAAAATTGGTATACAAGGAACATTTCTCAAACTAATAGAGGCAATCTACAGCAAACCCACAGCCAACATATTGAATGGAGTTAAATCAAAATCATTTCCACTCAGATCAGGAACAAGACAAAGCTGCTCATTGTCTCCATTGCTCTTTAACATTGTAATGAAAGTTTTAGCAACTGCAATTGGGGAAGAAAAGGCGATCAAGGGTATCCATATAGGGTCAGAAGAGATCAAAATGTTGCTTTTTGCAGATGATATGATTGTGTATCTGGAAAACACTAGAGATTCCACAACAAAACTCTTAGAAATGATCAAGGAATACAGCAGCATCTCAGGCTACAAAATCAACGTTCCTAAATCTGTATTCTTTATATATACCAATAGTCAAGTTGAAAAAACAGTTAAGGACTCTATTCAATTCACAGTAGTGTCAAAGAAGATGAAATATTTGGGAGTGTATCTAACAAAAGACATGAAAGATCTCTACAAAGAGAACTATGAAACTCTAAGAAAAAACATAGCTGAAAATGTTAACAAATGGAAAAACATACCATGATCATGGCTGGAAAGAATCAACATTGTTAAAATGTTTATACTACCCAAAGCAATATATAATTTCAATGCAATCCCTATCAAAGCTCCACTGTCATACATTAAAGATCTTGAAAAAACAATACTTCATTTTATATGGAATCAGAAAAAAATCTCAAATAGCCAAGACATTACTCAGAAAAAAAAA
>CAUYPK010075280.1:0-42123 GCA_963574355.1 Loris lydekkerianus
GATGGGATCTAACAGCAGCAGAATCAGTGATCTTCCTAAAAATGAATATTTAAAGAAGTTATCAGGCACAGAATCTGTCTCTGAGAATGACCCATTCTGGAATCAGCTTCTTTCATTTTCTTTCCCTGCACCAACTAGCAGGTAAGAGATTGTCTGGAGATTGAAGATTTGTATAGAGCCGCAGTTCTCAGCCTGTGGGTCACGATTCATTTGGGGATCGGATGACCCTTTCACAGAGGTCACCTAAATACATCCTGCATGTCAGATGTATTATGATTCACAATAGGAGCATAATTACAGTTATGAAATGACAATGAAAATAATTTTATGTTTGGGGGTCACCACAATATGAGGAACTGTATTAAAGGGTCATGGCATTAGGAGGCATTACTTCTGGGGGACTTGTTGGGAAGGGGCACAAGGGAGCCGCCCAGGGTGCTGGGTGGTGGTCCCAAGAGTATGCTTGTGTGTGGGCTGTGTCTGCCATCAGCACGGGACCACACGGGAGCAACACGAATGTCTCCTCGTGCCTTTGTGCCCCCAGAGAGAAAGGTCCTTCAGCCAACATGTCCTGGAGGTGCTCACTGGTCCTCAGAGCCATGTGCCAGACTGGAGGAATGACAAAATAAAATTTCAGGTCTTTGCAGCCTTGTGGGAGACCCTGTGCTGTGGGAGGCTGTGTTGCTGGTGGCAGCTGCAGAGTCCATGGAGGGACTTGTTTGTCCTAGAAGTGCGCCGTGCCCAGCAGCGGGCACTGTTGCTGCAGAGCAGGACCCACTTCTTTCTGTTCCTGGATGTGGCATCTGTGGCTGGTGGGGGTGGGCGGAGGTACCTGTAGGCAGCATTTGGGCCTCTGGAAAACAGTGTGGCCGGAAGGAGGCAGAGCGTGTAGAAAATCCCCTTGCTGCACAGCTTTGAGCAGGGGACACCACCGCTCAGGGCCTCAGTGTCCACTCTGCACCTTCAGGCGTGGTGACCACACGTGAAATGCTGGTCCCTTCCCTGGCTCGGAGCAGCGCTCCTCCCCCTTACCTGTCCCACACTGCCCTCGGGACATGGGCCTGGTCACCTCTGCACTGTCTTGTTTCCTCACTGCTCTCCTTGCAGCTCCCTGCAAGTCAGAGATTTTTGTTCGTTTTCTCTGCTGCTGTGTCTCCAGCCCTCAGCACACAGAGGCGCTTAGTAAACAGCTGTTGACTTGACTTAGCAATGACTTATCAACTGGTAGAAGGTCCCATAACCTCTTTCTTGTCTGGGCTTGCTTGTGGGTGGAATTGAGGCCAGAAAACCTCAGTATGCTCATGCCAGGGTGTTGGAAACTCTACACCTAAAGACCACGAGTTGTTCTGCATTTGATTTTGTTTTTAACCTGAAGAAACTGCATAGGTGAGATCCATTCTGCAGACGTGGAGACTGAGGTCCAGGGGTCAGGATCTTGCCTTCTGGGGTGGTTTTGATGAGAGAATTGACGTCCTTTGGGTTGTCTTCCTGCCTTTTCCTCCCAGTGCAGGGAGGGAGAGGGACCCTCTGGCCTCACCCCTCACTCTGACTGTGGTGTGGTCAGTAGATCCTGCTCTGACCTTCAACTCTTCGCCTTCTCACTGCCTCTGGCCTCACGCCTGCCTTCTGCCTGTTGCAAGTAGGGACATCAGATGAAGCTGTGGCCCCAGCCTCGTGCAAGGGGCCACTCAACAAAAGCTGCCCGTCCATGGGCCATGTGTCTCCTGTCTCTGTGTGGCTGGGGCCCAAGGCAAGGGCACTATGCATCAGGAGTGAGTCACTCTCCCGCCGTGCCAGGCAGGAGCTCCAGGGGGTAGGGGTGACCCCACAGAAAGAAGCCCTGGCGGGGAGGAGGCTTGGGCGTGCTTGATAGGAGGATGGTGGAAAGTTTCTTGTTTCTCGCTTTCAAGCCACTGAGCCGCAATCGACAACATAACAGACCAACAGGAACACCAAACCGTGGCTCTTTGTGTTTGAGAAGGAGACAGAAACCACAAAGGAAAGGAGAGCTGGCTGGACTTGGCTCTGAAACAAAGTGACCCTTGAGCAGGGAAATGCAAACCAACAAACTGGCCGCACCGTGAAGGGACCCTACAGACCAATGGTGACCTGGGAGATGCAGTTGTGGTGGAGTTGACAAACGAAGGGCTGGATGGCCTTAACAGGCAACGGCAGGGAGCGAGTCAGCAAGAGACTGACCACCTCAAGGGGAAATGTGCTATGGGCAATCGCTGTCCGGAAAAATACCAGCCTCCCCCAAATCAAAAAGATGTAAATTAAGAAGATAATGTGGTACAGTTTTTCACCTGGAAAACTGCAAAGGTTTAAATATGGGAATGCATTTTATGAGGAAGAGGGTATGCCTCTTACAGATACGTTCCTTCTGGGTGTGTAACCGCCATCTCCAAATTAAGTATTCTTGGGTGCCCTCACCCTGGTGTCCCTCTCCTGGCACTGTGTCCTCTGAGAATGTTTGCAGCAGCAGCTTGTGAGCACCTGCCGTGTGCTGGGCTTTCTGTACATGTTCTCTCTTCCTGGCTCTTCTGTTGCCCCACTTTGCAGAGGAGAAAGCTGAGTCACGAGATGGCAGAGTGACTTGGGCAAGGTCCCCTAGCACGTGGTGGAAGCGGAACCTGGACCCAGAGCCAACCAGCCTCGAAGTCCACAGTGTCCTTCTTCCTGCCTCTTTTCTGCCGCCATTTGCCCTCTGGCTCTCTCAGAGGGAGGTGGCCCTGGCGGGGCCTACATGATCTGGCTTCTTGCGAAATCAATTTTACCTTCCAGCACCTGTGACCTGCAGGGACTGACTTGATGGGACAGTCCTGCTAGGGAGGCAGTAGGCTACAGAGGAGTGGCAGTATCTTTCTGGGGGGAAGCCCTGATTTTTAGTGTTTGCCAATTTCTGCAGTACAAACATTTCCACTTGGCCAAGGCAAGACCTCTGAGAGCAGAGTCTGGGAAAGCTGGGCACAGTTGGCTTCTGAGAGCCTGTGAGAGCTGGCTCCAGATACACTACCACAGTTCTGCCCAGTGGCCGACCCTGGTCTGCTTACTTAATCTCCTTGAGACTCAGTTTCTTCATCTGTAAAATGGGAATATTGTTTACTTTATAGTCAGGATGAAATAAGTGAATGTGTGTCAGGCGCCTGCCTGTAGTAGGTGCTCTCCATGCGTTTGTTACTGTGTGCATCAATCATTCACTAAGTTTTCACTCAGTCACTCCTTCAGCTCTTCCACATCTGTTTGAGGCCTGTGCTGGAATCTTCCTTTTCCCTCTCTCCCCTGAAGAATCAGCAGAGAGGGGAATGGCCTCCCCACCAATCCTTTCTGCAGAGGGTATTGGCTGGACACTCTTGCCATCTCAGTTTAGAGGAAGGGACCTGGTACTGCAGGTGTGACGGTTGTTGGGGCCGGTGCTGGGCGAGTTCGTGGTTCTCTGGGGTTGACCCCATCTCTATTACTTCTCAGGGGTAGGCCTTGAGCAGATCCCTGCTTAGCGCTGAGCCTCGGTTTCATAATCTGTAAACTGTGATATCAGCCCCTTTACAGTCTAGGAGGGCTGGTCTCAAAGAGCTGAGGCTGAAAGACCCCACCCCCACTCTAGGCCCCTGGGACTTTGAATCTCCAGATTGACCCTCTTGCTCCTGGAGGTTCCGGCAGGGCCCTTGGTGGGGAACCAGAGGATACAGGAGGGGAAGGGTTTTCCCTGGTTTGAAAGCGTGGTGCTGAAAGGAGCCACCAGCTTTGTATCTCTAGCAGTCCCTGTTGGGAGCCATGAGTCTCTACCATGGCCACCAGTGATCAGGGTCTCTATCCCTTGAGCCTACCTGTGTGCCAGGTGCTTCAGGGGATGTCCTGTGGTCCTTGTGATCATCCTGCATAATGTAATTCATTCACATTGGATGAGGAGATGCTGACATCCTTCAAGCAGAGGTACATGAGGATTCCTGTCACTTCTGAGGCTCAGCTTGCCCCCCCACCCCCCGCCCAGGTGACCTGTTAGGACAGCCTTAGAGTAGAGGGAGGAACAGTAATGACCTGTCCTCAGAAGACTCTCCCATAGTGACTTCTTTTCACAGAGCACAGTCTGGAAAAGGGACAACAGGAGTCACTATACAGTGTTCTGGCTGGTCCTTGGGCCCATTTCCCTCCTTCTCAGGAGTCTGGACAGACATGACCTCAGCCAGGCCCTCGAGGTGGGCATCAGCAGTGCTGAGCTGTGCTGACACTGTGCACCCTTGATATGATGGCGTAGTAACATTATTTCATTAACTGAAACAAATGCACCTTGCTAATGTAAGATGTAAATGTAGGGAGAACTAGGTGTGGGGTGTGTACATGGGAACTCTGTGCCATCTTTGCAATTTTTCTGTAAATCTGAAGGTGTTCTAAAATATAAAACCTATTAAAGAAAAAAAGCTACCCAAAGAGGTCTGCGCTCACACAGCATCTTGGTACAAATGAGCAGAAGTCCTTTTCTTAGTGAGCATGCCTGGCTGGGTGTGGGTTCAACTCCCCGGCTGGTTGCGCCCTGCCTCTACTGACTATGTATGGGGGCTCTGCCTCCCCAGCCAGAAGCTGCTCCTGGGCTGTCTCTTCTTGCACCAACAGAAGTGGATCTGTACTTAAATTACCTCTTACATGGGTCACCACCTCAGCCTTTAACAACCCTCCCACCCTCCCCAGCCCTTCTCCCCCTCTAGGCTTGCTGGAGGAAGAGCGTCTGGAAGGAGAGTTACATCATTAGACCCTTGGTGGACTCACTCCCCAGGACGTCCTTGTCCCTGACTGTGGCACCAGCCCAGGGCAACTTTGATGTAGTGTTCTGGCTGGTCCTTGGGCCCATTTCCCTCCTTCTCTGGAGCTCTTTTGCTTGCTTTTCCCAAGGCTTAGGAAACCTTGAGCTCACTATCTCCTTCTCGGATCTCCAGAGTGGTGATTTCTGGCAGCAGCCTCAGATTCAAGTTCCCACTGTTGTCTACAAATTGGCCCCGTGTTTGGCTGTGGTGTTTGCCCTGGACCTTTTTGGAGTGGTGACCCCCCTGCGCCCCTTCCATGAATGGGGTTGATCTTGGGGGGAGCCCCTGCTGCCTTGTGGATTTCTGGGGGTGGTGCTAGTTAGATGAGACATTTGGTCCTTGTAGTTCTTCAGAAGCATGGCCAGCAGCAGCATGGGGACAGAGCCCCTGCTCTCTGAGCACCCACTGCATGATTTTTCTCTATCTCTCCGCTCAACAGCCCTGCCCTGGGAGGGCCTTGCCATCCTTTTGTCACAGGCAGGAAACGGGTCTGACAAGCTGCAGGCATGGTGGAGGCCTTTTAGACCCACGGCCCTGAATCGGTGTCCCTGGTGGCCAAGGTCCCCAGTGGGTGTTGTGAAATCACCCTGATAGTTCTGGTGGAGAGTGACACTCTGCTCAGGATCGGGGTCAGGGCCCTGCCCATCCTGGTTTGCCTGGACTTCCCCAGTGGCACCGGAAAACCTGCAGGCTTGCTCCCCCTGCCTCACATCCAAGCTTCTTCAAGTATCAGTGAGTTTCAGATTGAGAGAAAAATATAAATGTAAGTTAATAAAATGGAATACCCTCTGGTGCCCATTATCTGGGCCGTAATAGTGAAGTGAGAAATGTCTTTTCACTGCATAGGAACAGCCAGGATTTTTAATGAAGTGATGGGGCGAGAACTCTTTTAAAAAAGGAAGGTGCATACTTTGGGAGGCCGAGGTGGGTGAATTGTTTGAGCTCACAAGTTCGAGACCAGCCTGAGCAAGAGCAAGATCCCCATCTCTACTAATAACAGAAAAACTGAGGCAAGAGGATTGCTTGAGCCCAAGAGGTGGAGGTTGCTGTAAGCTAGGATGCCACAGCACTCTACCCAGCTTGAGACTCTGGGGTGGAGGGATGGTGCGACCTGCTTCTGGTGCTGCCTTACTCAAGACTTAGGAGAAAAACAGGGGACTTCCACTTTTGGCTCGGGCTAAGATGGAAGACATCAGGCTCAAATTTCATAATTGAAGAGGGGGTGTTTTTTGTGTGTGAATGTGTGGTTTTTAAAGTAAGTTTGATATATCTGTTAATTTTGCTGAAAATAGCTTTGTGGGGTAGGAGGGGGAAGGGAGGTTCAGGGTGTCTCTGGGAGCAAAGCTTTCTAGATCTTAGTCTTTCCTCTCCATGTGGGTAATGAGCACTGTATTCAGCCTTCCTTCCCTGGGGGCTGTGTGATGTGTGAGCACGATGCATGTAATATAGCATATATATATATGCCCCTTAAGTGAGCTAACGTGTAAAGTGCTTAACATGACGTGTGGCCCAAAGTCCAGGGCTCCTGAACGTGAGCCCCCTTGAGCAGGGAGCCAGAGCCCCAGCCTTCTTGGGCGGATCCAAAGGGATTTAGAGAGGCAGAGGGGATTCCTTCAGTTGCCACCTTCAGGGGTCTAATGGGGGGAAAATGGGGACACCTCCAGCTGTCTGAGAACAGAAGCCTGTCACGTTTTGCTTCATCTGCCCTTCATTCCATGCCAACTTCTGGGGCACTGTTTAACCCTCAATCCCGGGCTTCACCTCTAGAGTCCATACCTTTGGTGTAATATAGTAGTTCCTCAGCCATGTGTGGCTGTTTTACTTTAAAATTATATAAATTTAAGAATTCATACAGTGAGCTATGATTGGGTCACTACACTCCAGCCTAGGCAGCAGAGCAAGACCCTGTCTCTTAAAAAAAAGTTAGGTTTCTGGCCAGGCACTGTGGGTCACGCTTATAATCCTAGCACTCTGGAGGCTGAGATGGATGGACTGTTTGACCTCAGGAGTTCAAGACCAGCCTGTGCAAGCGCAAGACCCAGTCTCGTCTAAAAAAAAAATAATAATAATAATTACCTGGGCATAGTGGTAGTCCCAGCCACTCAGGAGGTTGAAGCAAGAGGATTGCTTGAGCCCAAGAGTTTGAGGTTGCTGTGAAATGTGACACCTTAGCACTCTACCCAGGGCAACAGAGTGAGACTACTTCAAATAAAAAAAAAAAAAAGAATATTTAAAAAAATTTCAGTTCCTTGGTTGCGCCAGCCACATTTCAGGTGCCTGCGTGGCTACTGTGTTGGCCAGTGCAGACAGAACATTCCTGTCATCATCCACAGTTGTGCTGGGCAGTGCTAGTCTAGCATGATGCCCAGCTGAGGGCCCAGGGAGCACCTGCGTCCTGTCCTCACATGCTCACGTCCTCACGTCCTCTACCTCCACACCCTGCTGCACTTCCATTTCAGGTCACCTGGTAACCCCATGGCCCCCTCCGCTACCCTGCCCCCTCCCTGCCACCTCGCAGCCTGTCCTGGGGCTGCCCCATAGTCTGGCACTGGACAACCCTTCCCACCCCCAGGTGTCCTCCCGCTGGCTGGCAGGAGAACGTGCCAGGGGTGCCAGGCTTGGCAACTGTGCTGTTGGCTCAGCGGGACCTGGTGAAGCCTGAGCTCTCGGGCGGGGGAGGGGGAGGGGGACAGTCCTGGGCTCTGCTGTCTGTGTAATTTATCAGTAAAGGTGGAGGTTTAGGGGAAACTGTTGGACACTTTAGTAGTGGGCAGATTGGGAAATTTTGTCACTAAAACAAAAAGTTGGGGGAGGGAAAGCTTGGGAGTGATTCTATAGGAAAGAGGCTTTTATTTTGCCCTGAAATACAGTTTCTTACCTTTCCTTACAACTTTTTTTATCCACCTGAGCAGATTGAATGTGCCAGATACTGTGCTGGTGCTGTGGATACAGTGGTGGCCTGTGGGGACAGGTGACTGTCCCTGCATTGGGGCAGTCACTGAGCAACAGAGGAGACAGGCGTGTCAGTTTGGCAGCTCTGATCCCACTAATGCCGAGTGTGAGAGTGGACCCCACTGCAGGACCACAGATCACATGGGCAAGGACCGGCTTGTCCCCTATGGGTCTGAGGTCCCGCTGCACACTGGGTACCATTGAGTGGTTGCTGGAGGAATATTTGTGCAGGGTATTGTCACGGACTGAGGACTCGTTCCTCTCTCATTTCCGCCTCAGAGGCGCTAGTCCTTGCTCCTGTTAATGGCAGACACAGTAATTTCTAAGTGTTGTGCTCTGCTGCTTCCAAAACACGTTCCAGGAGAGTTGCCTCATAAAGTAATAACAATGATGGACTGAGTACTTGCTGCGTGCTGGCCACACAGTAGTGCTTTATGCAGATTATCTCATTAATCTTCACCACAAATGTATAAGGGGCCTGTTGTTGTTGCCCCCATTTTATAGAGGAGGAATCTGAGGCACAGAGAAGTTAGGCAGCCGAGCCCAGGATGGGGCCCAGATCACTCCTGAGAAGCCAGCTGTGCTGAGTGGTCCCATCCCCTGAGCTCCCATGCCACCTGCAGGGAGGGCCCCAAAGCTGTCACTGGCCCACTGTTTCCAGCAGGCTTGAAGCAAGGGCAACATGTGGCTGCAGGGAGCAGAAAACTTTGCCCTGAGCAGTGGGTCCCCAGAGTGGTGATCTGGGCCCCAGGAAGGATGGTTCCACACGGAGGCTGACTTCACCCATTAGCTCAGAGTAAACACGCCAAGGGGCCCCGAGGCTGCAGCCAGGGCCCTAAGGGCAGCTCCTTCCTCCATTCCCCTTTGCCTCCTCCGTGCCTCTGGAGGAGCTGTAATCACCACCGCGTGACGACAGTGGGGCCCGAGTTAGAGAAGCCACCGTGCCAGCCTTAGTACTTTGGGCAGGCAGGAGGTCTGAGTTAAGACCTGCCTCTGGCCATCCCAGCTGCATGAGCTAGGTCTGGTAGGTGTGTGTGAGCAGGGGTCCCTGGCGGTCTCTCCAGGGCAGAGGCCTTTGTCTGACACAGGGTCTGGCTCAAAATCTGACCATTTAGTTCTCTTAACAAATACTTGGTTAAATTTCATAGATTGGCTCAACTCTGAAACATTTCAAAATAAGAGCAAGTTCTTATAAATGCTTGCTTGGTGCCTGGTACCATTCTGAGCACTGGATATATATTATCTCATCTAATCCCTATAACAACCCTGTAGCGTCCTGTCATTTTTCATCAGATTTGAGGTAACCTCATTTTCTTACATACCTTTAAGAAAGAAAAGAATGCAGCTAGAGCTTTATTATTCCATCAATTTTAAGGAAAGTTCAACTGCACACTTTTGAATTGATGAAATATTTTTTTTGTCCATTTTACAGATGAAGAAATCAAGGCACGGGGAGGTCTAGGAAGTTGCTGAAGGACACACAGCCAGTGAAAGGTGGAGCTAGGATTTGAATTTAAGTACCTGGTTAGTAGAGCCACGTGTCTTAGCCACTGCAATATGCTGTGGAAAGATGTGACCTTAGTCTGGGGCAGAATGGTGGTTTAGAGCACGGGGTCTAGAGTTAGATCCAGCTATGGAGCCCACTCCCATGACTTACGGGCTCTGTGGCTTTGAGATGTCCCGATACCTCTCTAAGCCTTGGTGTTCTTATACATACAATGGACATGTCATAGCAGGGACTAGATTTGATGAAGCTCAAGGAGAGAAGTACTTGGCTGTTGTGGAGACTGTCGTCATCACTGTCATCGTCACCCCCATAACTATCATCATCATCATCCTCATCCACCACCATTAGTAACCGTTACCATCACCACCATCATCCTCAGTACAGCCTCCATCACCACCACCATCATAACGACCACTAGCATCACCAGCACATTACTATTATCAGAACCTCTGCCGTCACCACCACCACCACTATCATAGCCATTGTCATCATCGTAACCATCACCGTCATCACCACCACTACCATTTAAAAGTGACAGACACTGCATGTAAGGTCTCATCCTGCTCCCCCTGGAGACTTTGTCGTTCTGGGGATAGCATCCCTTAATCTCACCCAGTCAGTGGCAGCCCAACCCTGGGCCATGAGAGCACTGAGTCTTTGGTGATGTGTGGACTTCACCTCATCCATGCAATGTCCAGGTCATGCCTGTCTTCTAAAGGAAAGACAAGGGGAATACATTAAGTGCTCAACTCCTGTCCTGGGACTTAATGGACCATACAATTTGGTTTGGAAAACGAGTGTTTTGGAGTTATGCAAGTATAGGGAAGGAGGAGGAGACACCACTTGATGGGTTCTACCTGAAGGACCGAGATGGGACTTAGCATCAGTCCTGCAGTCCAGCCTGCCGGGAAGCCTGCAGGTTCCATTCATGGGCCAGGCAGCTTGCAAGTGGGAGATCCCGAGAGTGTCGAGTTGGGTTATAAGCCTCTTGTTTTCTCATCTGTGAAATGGGTTATAACACAGAATTTACTTACATTCCTGGGCCCTCTTCCCCCTCCCTCACCACACTTCCTCTTTTTTATACCACTTTTAGGAAATAAACGTGAGTTTTTCTTATCTTTGAGAACTTCCCACCTGCTTAGTGAGCTTAGATGATTGTTAACAGGACTTTCCCTGGAGGCTGAAGGGAGACTTGTTGGAGGCAGGATGGATCCTGAGTGCCAAATGCCAGTGGACTGGTCCAGTCCCCACCTGCAAAGGGACCCAGAGAAAGGTAGGAAGCAGGGCTGGATGGGAGACCAGACCCCGCTGTCCAGGGTCTCACATGCCATCCTGAGGGGTGTGGACTTCCCGGAGAGTTCCTTAAGATGGACTGTGAGCTGTTCATTGCAGTGAGGATTTCTTCTTCCCAAAGAAAGAAGCTGCCACCCTTATCTCGGCTCCCTCTCCAAGGAATAGTTTAGCTTGACCTTTCCTAAAATGAATTTTGTTCTGTGATATTAGTAGGTATGCTAATGAAAATGTAAAAAACAACAACAAACCAAAAAAGACACCCAAGTTTCTCTGATGTAGATGTAGAAATGGTGTAACTAGTTTCTTGGTTACGGGACTTCTCAGTGCCTTTAGTATATGTTCCTGTGAACAGTACACCTCAGTGAAGGCAGTAACTTAGAAGTAGAGTTCTCCAAATCTATTTGTGTATGGGACCTCGTCCGTCCTCCCTTTCTCCTTCCTTCCCTTCCTTCTGTGAACACTGTCTCAGCTTGGGAACCCACATTGAAGAGAGCTATCCTTGTGACTCCCCATCCCCTTTCCTGGTTCCTTCAACCCAGAAAGAATGAAATCTTCATAGTATTTCATTCTTCAAAGTGTGAGATCTGATATGTAGGCCATTCCTCCTGGCCAGTAGGCTAAGGACACCTTGGGCTTTTCCACATGGGAAAAGTCTCAAAAGATGGCAGACATCCTGTGTACACCCTGTCTGGGAACCATGACCTGAAAGCACCCAGCACCTGCTCCCTCCCTGCACTGGCTGCAGAAAAGTACCCTTGCAGGTAAGTCAGAGCCCCCACCCCGAAGTCACCTGCCATAGGAGTGTGGCCTGCAGGGAGTGTGGCCTGCAGGGTGGTGGTCGGGTGCTTACCAGCTGCCTCTCCTCCTCTTTCTCTCCTCTCTCTGCTGGCTGGTGGGAGCAAGTAGCAGCACAGGGTAGGTCAGGAGACACTGTTCAGAATATGCTCAGCCTCCAGAAAGCAGTTTTCCTCTTCTGGGCCTGATTTTCTTTTATAAAATCTTAGATTCAGAGAATTCCTTCTGCCTTGGGGCAAGCACCCTGACCTCTGTGTGCTTGTTTCCACTGTAGGGAAAATGCAAGCGGGACCACCTGCCTTGTAGGGCTATTGGGGAAATGATGAGGGGTCAGCTCTTAGTAACAAGGAGGAGGATGAAGGTGAAGTGCTGTGGAGGTCAGCCTGAGACAGGGCAGCAGACAGAGCTGCAGTTCCTGCTGGGGCTCCCCGCCTGCCCTGGGCAGCTCTCGGGGTAGGGGCCTTCACATCTGCCTTGCACCCTTTGGTCTTAGCGCTGTTCTCTTGAGCCACCACAAATCCACATATCTCTGTACTGTGTGACAGCCGTCCAGACTTTAGAAGCCGGTCTCTAACTGGAAAGTGACCCTATTCAGCAGTGAAAATGGCTCACCTTGAACCTTCCCTGAAGGAAACCAGCAGAAACCTGTCGGGCCAGTTCCTGGTTGTCTCCCTGGGAAGAAGAAGCCAGTATGGCCTTGGAGAGAGTGTGCCTGAGCCAGAACAGGCTGAAGGGGGCATGGTCCCGGTCCCCTGGTACCACTTTCCCCCAAATGTCGCCTGCTTGATATTTCACCTGCCAGGACCCACTTTTAAAAAACACAACCATGGGACAGGTTTGCAAAGTTTGGAGCTGGGATAGTCACATCTCAGGTTGTCTTTTTGAACAGATGTTTCCAGTAGAACCAGTGTCTGGGCTCCTGAGAATCTATCCTTCCTTTAGGATAGATTCTCAGGAGTATCTATCCTAAGATAAGTATCTATCCTAAGATACTCCTCAGGAGTATCTATCTTAGGGTAGCTGGAAGGCTTCTTGCCTCCTCCCCTGCCTGGGGACCCACCTGCCTTATCAGCTGCCCCAGGAGGGTGGAGCTGAGATCAGACCCAATGTGACTGGCAGACAGGACTCAGGGAAGGGAGGTGCCGAGTCCTTCCAGCTCCACGGCCTGTCCCTGACTTTTGCACTTCACATCATGCACTGAAGTGAAATTCACCTCGTTTGAAATTGCTCATTTTAAAGTGAACAATTGAGTGGTATTTAGTGAATTTACAGTGTCGTGCGACCACCACCTCTGTCTAGTTCCCAGATATTTCCACCACCCCTGAAAGAAACTGTGTACCCATTAGAAGCCACCCCACCCCTCTGTGCCCTTCTCCAGCCCCTGGCTACCAGCCATCGCCATCTGCCGTTTTGGATTTTACTCTTCCAGATGTTTCATAGAAATAGAATCATATAATAATGTGGTCTTTTGAGACTGGCTTCTCTCACTTAGTGTGGTGTCTTCATAGGTCGTCCATGCTGCTGTCTGCACTTTTTATGGCAGAACAATATTCCCTTGTCTGTGTGTACCATATTTTGTATCCATTCATCTGTCACTGGACATTTGTGTTGTTTCTATTCATCTGTCACTGGACATTTGTGTTGTGGCTATTGTGCATAAGCTGCAGTGAACGTTCTTCTGTGAGTATACTGACATGACACATGGCTTACTGGCGGGAATACGTGCTGAGAAATGCATTGTCAGGCAGTTTCATCTTTGCGTGAATGACACAGCATGCACACAAAGCCAGACGGGGTGCCAAGGGCACACCTCGTCTTGCCTCTGAGCCATGAACGTGTACAGCAAGTTACTGTGTGGAATACTGTGGGTAGGTATAAAACAGTGGTTAAGTAATTGTACATCTAACACAGCAGAGGCACAGAAAAAATATGGCATCATGATCTTGTGGGACTGCCGTAGTCTGTGCAGTCCGTGTAATTTGTGGGACTGCTGTGGTCTATGTGGTCCGTATGATCTGCCGGGCCACCGTGGTCTATGCAGTCTGTATGATCTGCGGGGCCGCTGTGGTCTATGCGGTCCGTATGATCTGCGGGGCCACCGTGGTCTATGCAGTCTGTATAATCTGTGGGGCTGCTGTGGTCTATGCAGTCTGTATAATCTATGGGGCCACCGTGGTCTATGCGGTCCATATGATCTGCTGGGCCACCGTGGTCTATGCGGTCCGTATGATCTGCGGGGCTGCCGTGGTCTACGCGGTCCGTATGATCTGCGGGGCTGCCGTGGTCTACGCGGTCCGTATGATCTGCGGGGCTGCCGTGGTCTATGCGGTCCGTATGATCTGCGGGGCTGCTGTGGTCTATGCGGTCCGTATGATCTGCCGGACCGCCGTGGTCTATGCAGTCTGTATGATCTGTGGGGCTGCTGTGGTCTATGCAGTCTGTTGCTGATGGAAAGGTTGCTGTGTGGTGCATGGCTGTATTAGTTTGAGTCCTGTTTTCAGTATTTTCCTGTATACACCTAGAAGCTGCAAAGTAGCACAAGGCAAGAGGACTTTTGTGAACTGACTCAGGAGGGTGTTGCTGAGCTTAGTGTTTTAGGAACAGTGCCATTTTTTATCCTCAGAATAACACCCTGAGGTGCATACGAAGGGGAAAACTGAGGCATAGAGGGACAGAACCATTTGCCTCATGTCGAACCATTCTGGAGTGGGAGAGCGGGGATTGGAGCCGGCCAAGTCTGACCCTCAGAGCCCTTGGCCTCCTTCTGAGGGCCCAGAAACTCCTCCCCAGAGAGGCGTCTCCCCCATGTGCTCCGCCCCAGGCTCCGGGACATTCCTCCCTGGAATGTTTGTTTGTGGGCTTGCCAGCCTGTCCCCAGTCTCTCTGAGCTGACAGAGCCAAAGCAGTGCTTTTAAAAACCAATGGTCACCCTGAGTTTGAGAGGGCAGGCGGGACTGAAGGTGTGGGGACCACCCAGGGTCCTGTGGGCTCATCGGCCTGCCCTAAGAGGCAGAAGTGAAGGCATTAGCCTTCAGTTGCTCCCTGGAGCTCTGACTTTAGTCAGCAGTGGACCTTGTTTCCGGTTATCACAGGAACATCCACTTACTGGGAGGCCATGTCCTGGCAAATATATCAGTCCCAAACACAGCCCAGAGCAGACTCCCAGGGGAAAGTGTCCCAAGTGGGCAGTAGCTGCCACACCCCAGTTTGCAGGTCGCATTCCCAGAAGGGGGGACCACCCTGCACTGGGTGCCAGTCCTGAGAGTGTATTGCTTGGGTTTCCAAGACCGTGAAATCAGAAGCTGCAAAGTTGCATAAGGTAAGGGGACTTTCATGAAGCGACCCACCATCCTCAGAGGGCAGGAATGCCTGACAGCCAGATATCTGGGGGAAGGAGAGAAAAAATGACAGAAAGAAAATGAAGATGCCAAATGTGCATCAGCTGGGGATGTTTAGTCCAGGGGCCAGCAGCTGTCCACTGCTCCAGGAGCTCCCAATGGTGGCATTGTGCCCTAACATGCTCTGCAGGAGAAGGGCAGAAGATAGTCCGGATGGCCGTTCAGAGCAAGGAAAGAAGGGGTGTGTCCATCTAAAATTATTAAAGTTTTTCTAAAGGGCCTTGGCACTGAGAGGGTGAACTCTGGTGGCATTAACTCTAACTGTGGCCGCTTGGTTGGCAGTGAAAGAGGGACTTGTCCTTGGGCTGCAGACGGGTTGCTGCTGACATCTGGCTACCCGGCCTTCTTGGCCCCATTTGATGGTGGCGGCATTGGGAACGTCCTGGGCCTCATTTATGCGACAGGTCGGGCTGTGGGCCCCTCACACAGCTGTGTGGCCCCAACGGCAGCAAAGGCAGCTCTGTTCTTTAACCCTGAGTAGGGTCAGTCACCAATCTGTTCTTGTTATTCACTGAACAACTACCGTAGGCTGGATCTGAATTCTTTCTCAATCAGTGCCCAGTTTTACCTTTTAAATATAAGTCATTGGGAGTAGGGAGAGCAGGACCAGCACTGAGTGAAAGTTGCCAGTTGTTTCTCACAGTTAAGAGACTTGAGGGGAGCGGCCGAGTCCCCAAAGCAGACCCATTGCCTCGCTGCCCTTCTCACCGTCACCCCAGTTGAGGCTTATTGAGGATATGTTTTGTCTTTGGACCAAACTCACCTCTCTGTCTCTGCAGAAGCACTTGGGGATGCCCCCTCCTCAAGTGGCTTCTGGGAAAGGCCCCCACGTCTGAAACCTGTACCGAGCTACCAGGCCCAAGGGCTGGGTTTTTCTCTGTAGGTACAGGAGGCCTATGAAAAGTCATTGAGCAGAGAAACAGCACAGTTGGTTCCTGTTCCAGGAGGAAGACTCTGGCAACAATGTTTCTGGTAGAGAAGGGAAGGCTAGAAGCAGGAAATCCAGATGAGAAGCATTTGCAATATTCCAGAAGAAAAAGGAGAGAAGGCAGAGCGAGGGCAGAGGGTGGACAACCCTGTGATGAGTTGAAGGGACAGAAGATGCTGGATCTGACCTTGAGGACTAACTGGAGTCAAGGGTCGGGGTGTTGAGTGTGACCTTGAACCAGGCCTGAGAGCCCTGGGATAGGGTGTAGGTTCCACTGGCACGGTGTTCACTGAGTGTCAGTGCGCCCCTAGAGGGAAGATTCTGTGAAGGCGGGAGCTTTGCTCTGTTTAAGGATGTGACCCCAACACCTAGAACACACTGAAAGTACTTTTCACGTCACACGGGAAGCGCTCAGCAAACGTTAATATTTGATGAAGGCGTTAAATGGGAGTCAGACGCTCAGGAAACAGACTCTTAATCCAGTGTTTAGATTGATTATTTCAAGCTGAGCATGAGGCAGCATTTGTATATTTGAGTAAATGCATTATATATAAAATCACCCTTTTTGTCATGAGAATGACCCAGTTTTTACCCAGAGCAGTCAGAGTTTACTGTGGAAATGGCCGAGGCTGTGGAGCCGTGTTAAGAGCGTGCCAGCGTGTCCTGACACTCGACTTGGCTCATCCTACCCGGGAGACCGATGCTCTTGGAAATGAACCCTCCCATCCTAGGCAGGCTTGCCCAGCACCATCCGTCATCTGAATTATCAGCGCGTGACTTGATGCCAAGAGATGATTTTTCTGTTCTTGACTTGGCCTCAGGGTGTCCCTGTGACTGATGCCTCTCTGAGCGGGAAAGGGATGCCTCTCCCAGAGGATGGAGTTCTGGTGGCTGTG
Organism: Loris lydekkerianus; assembly: GCA_963574355.1. NCBI lineage: Eukaryota > Metazoa > Chordata > Mammalia > Primates > Lorisidae > Loris > Loris lydekkerianus. The sequence continues at coordinate 16,569 of CAUYPK010075280.1, forward strand.
GGTGAAGACTTTTGGGCCCAGATGCCACCCTAAGTGTCTTCTCCGGCCCCTGTTGTCGTGTGCAGCACACGGCAGGCACTGTGTTCTTCATCCTAGGCATGTTTTTGGCGCTGCCCTGACGCCTTTCCACCTCCCCAGCCTATCAAGCACCTGCTCATGTCTTAAGATTCCATTCCACACGGAACTAGTGGTTGCGCTCTGGGAGAGTCAGGGCCCCTGTCGCAGCGCCCGTCTCATCCTGGCCTAGTCTGCTCCACCCTCCCCAGGAGCTCCTAGAGGCACACAGATGCTGCCAGCGAACGTTTGTTGAGTGGCTTCATGACCACACGAACAAACGGATGGCATTCTCATGCTCAGGTTGCACCGCCCCCTCTTGCTGGCCTCTGTGATTTGCCTGGGCTGTACAAGCCTGGCTCCAGCATCTACTTGTTGGGATTCTGTTCTCAATACTATCTTCCAGAAGGCCTGTGGGTGTGGGTGGGCCTGAATAGCTACTCGTAGAAATGGCCTTGCCCCACAGCTACCCTCCCGTCTTCCAGACCTGACTCACCAGGTTCATTCAGAGATGGGATTTGGGAACCTTTTAATGGGGTGCTGAAATGGAAAAAGCGGCTTTTTACCACTATTTTGACAACACAAGTTTAGAAACGCTTTTTATGGATGTGGCTAAAATCATGCTTTGCCTGTGTCCCCAAGAGGAAAGTCCGCCGTGCTTCCTCCTTTGTGGGAAGTGGTGGCGGGTCGTTACTGTTCCTGCATTGGCACTGCAGGAGAACGAGGTGCAGAGACGACACAGCGGCAGTCACTCGCGTTAGCTTACCCAACGTCTCCTGTACTAGGAGGGAGAGCGATTCCGGGCTAGTGTTTTCTTCAGGAAAATACTTGACAAGTGAATGGAGAGGGATCTCTGTGGGTGCTTAAAATTAGGTAAAGGAGATAAGATAGAAAACAAAAAGGAGAGTTTGCCAGATTCAAATACGGGGTGTTTCAGAATTCTAGGCTATTCACAAAAGTCTGTTGGGACCTATTTTCTCAATTTTGAAAAGTGTGAAGAACAGACTCTGGGAGATAAAATCTATGTGGTTGGTTGCTGGTTGTTTTTGATAAAATAAATCCATTTTGATTCTGTAGCACCAGTTACTTGGTGTTGATGGGTAGGGACACAGAGTCCTCTATGAAAAAGATCACGTGTGACTTGTTCCCGTGCACAGGGTCCAGTAGAGGCACCGGACAGGGACCAGGTTTACAGCTGGGGTCCACTCTACCTGGCCCATTCTATCTGTCAGTTATTAAATGTTTTTAATACCATCTCCGCTGATTGTAAGTGCATTCGTTTGGTAGGCAGACTTTTGTTTGTTTGTTTATTTATTTATTTATTTTTGAGAGAGCACCTTGACTGCGTCCCCTTGGGTAAAGTGCCGTGACCTCAGCCTAGCTCCCAGCAACCTTAAACTCCTGAGTTTAACCAATCCTCTTGCCTCAGCCTCCCAAGTAGCTGGGGCTACAGGCATGTGTCACTATGCTCAGGGCTAGTTTTTCTATTTTTAGTAGAAACGGGTCTCACGCTTGCTCAGTCTGGTCTCAAACTTGTGAGTTCAAGCAATCCATCTGCCTTGGCCTCCCAAAGTACTTGGGATTATAGATGTGAACAACCTCTGCCTGGTGGGCAGTGTCAGTGAACTGGTAAATCTGTGTCCCTATCACATGTGTGCCCAGGGGCCCTCTGTGCAGCCAGACCCTTGCAGCATTTAGAAAGTCCTTCAAGTCCCAGGCTGCAGCACAGATCAGCATAACCATCGCGGTAGCTCTTCCAGTTTGACACTGTTCTCAGTCCCACGTTACCTGTGACAAACCTGAAGCTCCCAGCAGCAGCCACCGGAGGCCACCCACTGGATAAGCTGCACAGCTGGGTGGGGGACCCAGCTAGCCTTTCAGTGCATACTCCAGAACTTTCCACTATCCCACATGGCTTCCTGAACTGGCTGGGCCTGTCTCTCCCTCCCCCCTTGCCTCTGGGGAGCAGAGATTTCATGGTAATCACAGAGAACCCACCTGATCCTCTTGGTGTGATCAAGAACTTGCTCAGGTCCTGCGGTATTTCTGGCCTATCTGTCCAGCTTCCCTGGAGAAATATCACCAGGTCTGTGCAGCCAGCATGTAGGTGGAGGGGTTGAATTTCCTTGTCACACATGCTAGAAACCCTCCCATAGAAGCTGCAGCCCCAGGCAAGACCCAGACAGGGCAGTCAGGGACTTCCCACTTGTTGGGAACACACGTCTGAGGCTGTCAGCACCTGTGTCCCCAGACCTTTAGTGTTTACTGTCTGAGATTATTCCCTGCTTGCCTCCAGGAGGACCGAGGCTGTTCAGAGCTAACACACCGTGTGGAATGAGGCACTTGGGAATAACCAGAGCAAGACTCTCTGGACCCCCAGAGACGGGCCCATTATCCACAGTCTTGTGTGCCTGCCTCTGGCCTTTCTCTTGAGGTGGCAAAAAGAGAAACATGGTTTACATTGTTTATGTTTTCTGGCCAGAAAAAGCACACAAATCCATCTTTGGGACAGACGACTTTCTTCTCTCTTTTCCTTGTTCACGGATGAAACCTTTTTGAGAGACTTGTCAAAAAGGCAGACTTGTCTACTGCAGTTCACTGTTTAAATTCTGACCCTCACGGTGAGGGGCTTGGGTTAGTCTGTTTTGCAGGGTGGTGAAGGAATACCCAAGGTGGGGTGATTTTAAAGAAAAGTTTATCTGGCCTGTGCTGGACACACCTGGGCTGTACAAGCCTGGCTCTAGCATCTGCTTGTGGTGCGGGCTTCAGGGGAGGGCTTCAAATCAAGGCTGAAGGTGAAGGGGAGCAGGCATGTCACATGGCGAGGGAGGAAGGGAGAGAGCGAGGAGAGGGTGCCACCAGCTGTCCCTCCGTAAGCTAATGAAGTGAGACTCACTCGTTATCGCAGGGAGGGTACCATTCATGAGAGATCTGGTTTCACAACCCCAACACCTCCCAGCAGTCCCCACATTGAGCATTGGGGACTGGATTCATCGGAGACTCAGGGGACACACATCCCAACCATACACATAGCAGGCTTGTTCGGTTTGATCCAGCCCTGTCACCTTCCAGTGGCCTCACTTCGAGGCAGGTATTCTACCTTGGAAAACCCTGAGCAGCAGGACCCCCTGCGTCCCCAGCGTGGACACTGCTGTGATTAATCATTCCCCTGTCCTCTGATGTGATCTGACGCACCCTGAGCAGCAGGAACCCCTGCGTCCCCAGCATGGACACTGCCGTGGTTAATCATCGCCCCCCAGCCCCCGCCCCTGTCCTCTGACGTGATCTGGCTGTGCCTCTGTAATTGCCTGAACCCACCATCCCCTTTTACTCACACTTCTCATCACTTACTGTCCTGTGGGTTTGCCTTGTTTGTCTGTCTCCACACTACAAAGGAAACTCCGTGACGCCAGGGATGCAGTTTTGTGGTGGTGCCCAGGAGGCCCTCCAACTGTGCACCAGTATGGGGTACCTGCACCCTCCCGTCTAGTCCCGCAGTGGCCTGTCAGCTGGGTTCTGTTGTCATCCCCATTTCACAGATGAGGAGACTGAGGCTTCAGAAGACTAACTTGCTATCCAGCACGGGGCCCCATACCCAGTGAGAGGTAGAGCTGAGCCGTGAAGTGAGGTTCTCTGACTCCCAAACCCGTGTTCTTTATCACAATTTGGAAAAGATATAAAATGTCATAAAGATATTCTGATACCAGAATATTGTCTCAGTTTCCACAAACATATTCATAGCATTGGCATCTCGCTATATTTGAAATACAGTGGACGTGGATGTGCACTTGTAGTTTTTCAGTCTATGGTCAGGGATGGGTCTTGCTCACGACAACACCCCAGCCTGACCTGTGCTGGACACACCTGAGCTGTCTGCTGGGACGGTGCAGGCACGTGTTGTGAGCCTCACCATGGTCTGTGTCCACAGATCCATAACCATCAATTCAGAGCAATGTCGTGTCTAACAGAAGGTGTCCTGTGGAATTGGCTGGAGCCTACAGAAAAGCTCACACACTCAGCCTTGAAAACACCCTGCCTCTCTCCCTCAACTGTCATGAAGGGTGGGGTGAACTCTAGGCGCTGAGTTAGTATCTTTAGGGAAAAATATTAGTAAAAAGGCAACGTCCACTGTGATGTCGTGCGTGATGATAGGCTGGGATCTGCCCTGGATCCCCTGAGATCTCAGAGAAGGTGAGTCGAGCCCTGGTGTGGGGCTCGCGTGGATGCAGGGTGTCCGAGGCGGGAAGCCAAGGGCGTGATCGCAGTGTGCATCCTTAGGGCAGTGGGCATGGCAGGCCTGGCTTCCAGCGTTCTTGTCTGTTCACCACCCAGGTCTAGCTTGGGGCCTCAGGGGGGTCCACGGCAGGACACGTGAGAGGTGACCCTGTCTGCCAGCTCTGTCCTTTGCAGCTGGGGGACCGTGGGGAGTAACCATGCCTCTCTGAGCCTCACTTTCCTTCTGCATGTTGGATCAGAACATCCTTCTTGCTCTTTTCCTCCTGATTTCTTCCTTCTCTGTCTCCCCCCCCTCCCCCCTTTTGGCCTGGTATTTTCTAGAAGGCTGTTTTGCTGGAAGGCACCATCCCCAGCTTTCTTTACACTGTCAGGAGGTTTCCAAATGCTGCTTCTGTCATGCTGGCTCATTCCCATCATTTCAGGAACAAGAGAGCCTGATGTGGGTCACTTCGCCCAGGGTCCTGGCTGCTCACTCTGGGTCATCTCCAGCAGCTTCCCCACCCACCCAAGGTGGACTTGGGTGTTTCTGGGAGAAGATAATATCTCTGGGGCTTCTAGTTTTCATTTTCCCGCACATTCATCCTCTCGGAGATTTCTGTGGAACGAGTGCTTCTGTAGAACTTAGGGGTAGAGCTAAGGTGGGTCCCCAGAAGGGACATTGTGGAGATATAGGGCCTCAGGGTTTCTGAGGAGGACCCAGTCCTAGTAGGTGCAACACACAGCAAATTCTTCCACTCAGCTGTGTATACATGAAACACACATGGGAGATATCTCGTGGGGCTCGGTGCTAAAGTTGCCTAAGGAAGAAAGCAAGGAGAGAAAACACATCCCACTCACTTCCCCCCATTCATTCATCCAGCCGTTCATCACATACTTCTGTTCCCTCCTGAGTGGCTTAGATTAGGGGGCAGCAATCTGGGACCCATGGGCCAAACCCACCCCAACACTAGTCTTTGTAAATAAGGATTTATTAGAACACAGTGTGGTTGTTTGTGTATCATCCGTGGCTTTCGTCTGTGGACAGATATGACAGAGACCACGTGGCCCACAAAGCCAAAATAATTTACTCTCTGGCCATTTGTGGAAAATGTTTGCTGAGCTCTGGTTTAGAGTCACAGCAGATTCAAAGACTGACTTCGTTAATAATTGCAGCCTGGCTTAGGTAAAGTTATTTCTCCTCTCTGGGCCTTGGTCTTCTCTGCTGTCAAATGGGATCATAGTGGTACCTTATCTCATGGGTCATTCTAAGGCAGTGGTTCTCAACCTTCCTAATGCCATGACCCTTTAATACAGTTCCTGTGGGTCACGACCCACAGGTTGAGAACCGCTGTTCTAAGGAGTCTATGAGAGGATATCCACAAGCATTGGACCCGGTGTCTGGCACACAGGAGGTCGTGGATCAAGTCACATTGCTAAGGTAGCAGACTGAGATGCAGGGAACCTGTCCTTAGGCATATACAACATACAGACAGCTGGAGTCAGTGCACAGAAGATGCCAGGGTCGTAGACGGCCCCGGCCTGTGACCATCTGGAGGCAGGTGCCCACTTCCATACCATTACCAGCCATGTTTCCCCCAGAAGAATTACACCATCAACTAGCATATGTTTTTGAAGACATGAAAATTCACTGATCCCTGATAATCCTACATTCAGAACAACAAATGGATACAGACCTGCGTGACACTGGCATGGATCTTAAAGTTAAAATGACAATGATATTTAAAAAACAGACTTGTTCACAGCCTTTAATTTAGAGCTTTCATCACTGGAGAGCTTTCCTTCTTTTACCTGCCAAGTGTGGTAAAGACCCACCGTGAAGATGGCAGAGCAGAGCAGGCAGCCCTTTGCACATGAGCGCAGTTTTCACGAGAGTTTGTTATTCTTCCATCACCTCCTCCGTCTTTCCAAGTCCCGTTTTGAGAAGGCAGTTGCCTCTCCTGTGGATCTCAGAAGTGCTCTGTGAAAGATGTGCTCCATCTTTTTCGTTTTTGTTCTTAGAGGCAGAGTCTTGCTCTGTCGCCAGGCTGTGACGTGATCACAGCTCACTGCACCCTCAAACTCCTGGGCTGAAGCAATCCCCCACCTCAGGGGTGGTCCATCTTTTGAGAAATTGAGCTCTACGGACAGCCTGGTTCTTTCCATATACTCAGGAGTCCTCATCCTTCCTAGGACTTGAGGGCAGCTCCTATAGAGGAGGCTCCCTGGAAATCCTACAAATGAGCTTTTCTTGGGCTTAAATATAATCTTTTTATTCTGGGTCCCAGGACTCCCACTTCTGAGTATTTACCCTAAAGATTGCTTTTATCCACCCCCAAATATGTACAAGTGTATTCACAGCAGCCCTGAACCAGAAACAGCCCCCACACCCCTAAACACACATGTGGTACATGGGAAGGAGCACTATGCAGCTGATAACAGAAGAAAGAACTGTGGACACATGCAATGACACAGAGCACACACAGCGACATGGACCACATGCAGTGACAGAGTACAGACAGTGACATGGAGCACACACAGTGACACGGACCACATGCAGTGACATGGAGCACACACAGTGACACGGACCACATGCAGTGACACGGAGCACACACAGTGACACGGACCACATGCAGTGACACGGAGCACACGCAGTGACACGGACCACACACAGCGACACGGAGTACACAGTGACACGGAGCACATGCAGTGACACGGAGCACACGCAGTGACACGGAGCACACGCAGTGACATGGACCACATGCAGTGACACGGACCACATACAGTGACACGGACCACACGCAGTGACACAGAGCACACACAGTGACACGGACCACATGCAGCGACACGGAGCACACACAGTGACACGGACCACACAGTGACACGGAGCACACACAGTGACATGGAGCACAGTGACACAGACCACATGCAGTGACACGAAGCACACACAGCGACATGGAGCACACGCAGTGACACGAACCACATGCAGTGATAGGGAGCACACACAGTGACATGGATCACATGCAGCGACACGGATCACATGCCTCGACACGGACCACATGCAGCGACATGGAGCACGTGCAGTAACATGAACCACATGCAGTGACACAGCACATGCAGTGACATGGACCACATGCAGCAACACAGAGCACACATAGTGACAACGGACCACATGCAGGGACACGGAGCACATACAGCAATGTGGACCATATGCAGGGACACGGAGTACATACAGCAATATGGACCACATGCAGCAACACAGAGCACATGCAGCGACATAGCACACACAGTGACACAGACTACATGGAGTGACACGGAGCACACGCAGTGACACGGAGCACACGCAGAAACACAGACCACACGCAGCCACACAGACCAGCTCTCAGACACCATGCTGGATGCAGAAGCCAGGCACCGACACATGTCTGTTATGTGACTGCATTTGCAGCTGGTCCAGAACAGGTGGAGCTAGTCTATGATGCTGCTGGAATAATAGACCCTCCAGGCAGTGCTGGGGGAAAAGGACACGAGGGGGCCCCCTGGAATTTGGGGATGTTTCACATCTTGACCTGGGTGCGGCTACACAGGGATGTGCACATGTAAAAATACATCTACTTAATATCTGTGCACTTTTGCTCTTTATCTTACTGTTTACACTTAAGAAGGAACAGAGAGAGAGAAGAGGAATCAGAGAGAAGGTTTTGGACGTGTGGAAGGGCAGGGCAGTGGAGGCTGTCCCCTTCCTGGGGCCTCCTTGACCCGAGCCTCATCTCACAGCTTTTCCTCCTCATCCCGGGGCCCACACCCTGTTTGCTGCTCACTCTTGAAAATGCCGCATGCTCTCTGCTCACCCCCAGCTCAAAGGTCACCTCTGGGAAGCCTCCCCATGTTCCAGAGTGTTCCTTCCTCCTCTCCTGCCCTTTGCACGGTGCCCTCCTTGATTATGGTGTCTTTTGCTTTGCGGTGTTATTACCTTTGTACATGGCCCTCTTACCCTCCCCCTCCCCCCGCCCTGTTATTAAGCCCCCTCTTGTATGTCTGAGTCACCCTGGGCCTCCCAGGCCTGTGTTTGCCAGGAGCAGCTGTGAGCTGAGTACACAGTTGAGCTGTGTCAACCTCTTCATCTCCCTCTACTCAGCAGGGCTCCTAGAGGGTCCTTGTGAAGGACCGGGCACTTGGTGCCTGTAGCCTGGTGAGGCCTGGTTCATGCTCAGTCTAGTTTGACACTTTGTCTTCAGAAACGCCTGTTGACTTGGTGGGTGGAAGTGGTATTGACTCTGGAGCATCTCTGCCTCGTCCCATCACCTGCTGCAGTGGCAGAGGAGCTCGCTAGTACTGATGTCACATGCCATGCCCTGGGGACTGATCTCCATCCCTTTTCCCGTGCCCGCAGAGACAGCCAGGGTTGGAAGGGTCTGAATGTGCAAATATTAGTCCTTTGCTCTATTATTAAACCTCCGGAGCCATTTGGCCATAAAAGGGGACAACTGTCACAGCTGGACTTGTGATGAATGAGCCCACAGTGTGCCCCTGACCGTCTCCACAGAGCCTGGACACTGCCTGCCGTCCCAGCCCAGATGCAGGCACTCTCCCCCGAGGCCTGGGCAGCAGGGAAGGGGGCCTGGAGGGTCTTCCTGCCATCATGATGATCTCCCAGCTGGGAGGCTTGGACATAGGAGCTTGGTTGAGATTGGGCAGGAGGAAGGCAACAAGCCTGGGGTCTTTCCAGCTGTGCAGCTGCTCCTGCAGCACCAACGGGGCTCAGACCCTAGTCCTGCCATAGCTGGTGTGTCCTGCTCACCGTTGGTCTTCTGGAACTGGCTAATCAACCAGTACGCCAGGTTCCTCTCTGTTTGACCCGTCTGGAATAGTGCACGGATGAGAGGAACTTGGCCAGTGTTTGAGCTAAGCCTCTTCCTTCTCCTTGAGCCTTAGACACGATCACCCCTGCATGTTGAGCGCCTGCCGACCAGCTGGTGTGAGCGGGACCTAACTCGTGGGCTTTTATAGATAATTCCACAACTCCATGCACCCCTGCCCGCAGCCCCTCAGGGCCTGCTCCTCACACCCCTGCCGAGCACCCTCCACTTACCTGAGACAGAAGATGAACCCACCGTCCTCAAACACCCTTGAGGCAGGTACACGAGAACCTTTTTCTTAGTTGTGATACAATTCACTTGCCATAAAATCTCCCATTTTAAAGTGTACAATTGGGTGGTTTTCCCTATAGACTCGCTCCCCCCTTATCCTTTGGGGATATGTTCTGAGACCCCCAGTGGATGCTTGAAACTGCAGAGGGCACCAGACCCTACAAGTGCTACGTTTCTCCCTGTACATACGCATCTATGATAAAGTTCAATTTATGAATTAGGAACAGGAAGAGATTGACAATAATAACTAATAATAAAATAGAATAGTTGTAACAATATAATGCAGTAAAAAGTTAGGGGAGTATCATCTCTCTCCCTCCCTCCCTGCACATGTGTGCACAGGTCACATCTGAAGGCATTTCTGCAGGCGTGGGGGTGGGACTGCTGGGTTGTGGGCCTAGTATGTCTAACTTTAACAGACCTACCACGCAGTTTTCTCAAGTGGTTTTGCAATTGAACTTCACCAGCAATTTAGGAACGCTCTGGTTGCTCTGTATCCATGCTGACACTTGTCAGTGTCTTTTCCTGAGGGTTGTGTGGGAGTGTCACACTTAGGTCCTGGTTTCTCACTAACTAGGCCAGTGATTTTTCAACCGTTGTGCTGCGAAAATTTTTAAACAATCGTTAATTAAATTATTTTCGAAAGAAGTTCAAAGCACAGGAATTGTATTCTTTTTTGTTAACTCTTATTTTTTGATTCACATAAATAAGTATGCTGTGGAGGTTTAACTATAGGCTTGAGTGTACTGTGAGATAAAAAAGGTTGAAACCACTGCTCTAGGCTCTTGTGGATAAAGCCTAGGGCCTGAAGCTTGAGCTCTCCCTTCTCTTCCCAGCTCTCTCCCAGTACCATGCGTGGTTGCTCAAGGTGCACACCTGTTTGGAGCCTCCATTTCTGGTCTGACACAGGGGTGCTGGCAATACCCCCCTCTTGGGGGCGTGGTGGCATTGGGGGGATTGGGAGCTGGTAGAGGTGGAACAGACCCTGAAAGTGCAGGAGGTAGGTGAGCAGGCAAGGGACGCTCCCAGCCTGGAAGGTCCTGACACCACGGTTAGGGTGGGAAACCTGCTCCCACGCCCCCTAGCAAATCTACAGGGCTGTGAAAGGGGCCTGGGTGGGTCCTCCATCCAAGTTCCCTTTCAGAGCCTGATGGTCACTTAGCTTCAGAGGTGACTGGAGGCACAGAGGAAAAGTGTCACCCTCTGAGGACACAGATTTCTGTTCATCTCTCCTGCTGTGTACCTGGATCATCTGCCTCCTCTCTGCCTCCTCAGTCCCATGATTGCAGGGCTGTGTCACTCTCCTGTCCCCAGGTCTGGGCCTAGGGTCGCAAGCAGGAGGCCTCGCACTTGTCGAATCTACATGAATTCAGTCCCAGGTGACAACTCTTCTTCAGGGAGAGGCCTGGGGGGTCAAGACTAATGTTCCCTTTTAGTTTTGCATCTCAGCTTGGTAATGCCGACCACAAGCTGGTTGTGAGGATGAAATAGATTAGTTTTGAAAACCAACGCTTACTAGGTATAAGGAGGGTGTCAGGCCAACTGAGCTGAAAGGTGGCTTCCTCCCACCTGTGGCTATTTAAATTTAAATTAATGAAAATGAAATAAAATGTCTTGTTCAGTTCCCAGGTTGCACTAGTCATGTCACAAGTGCCCAGCAGCCCACGGGCAGCTGTGGCATCGGCCAGTGCAGAGACAGAGCATTCCCAGCACCACACAGAGCCCCGCCGGGCAGTGCTGACATAGACTTACCTATACTGTGAAGAACTTTAATCGCCAACAAAAGAAAGCCCAGGAAGACACAAGAGGGATGTGATTTTCTCACAAGAGATTTTCTTGCTCAAGGCCTTTTTACTTTTACTTTACACATGGTTCTAACAGGCTGGGCACCCTGGTTTCCCAGGTCACAACAGAAGAGCTGTAACCTTTTGTGGGAGGGGTTGGGGGTACATTGGTAGCAGTGGGAAGGATTCATTTGGCATCAGGAGAATGATAGAGTGACTGGAGAAGCTGTACCAAGCAGAGACAGTGATCCCAGCTCCGGAGCTGATTGAAAACGTGTTGCAGCCAGCAGCCCTTGCACCCCGGTGGCACCCCGGTGATTGGGTGGCTGGGTGGCTGGGTTGTAGCTCAGCTGGCCAATGGATGGTAGTACTAATAACAGCCCTGGGGCAACCAGAGAAGGTTAAATTACATTAAGGAAACAAGGGGAGGGGGAGTGTGAAAGGCATTTGAGGAGATTTGTTCTGGGACTGGGGCCCAGACTGGCCCGTCTAGCGGTAAATTGTTAGCCGCGTTGCTTTTGCCATAGTCTTTCCCTTTGCGGGATTAAAGAGAACATCAAAATATTTTGACAAGCCTTTCCCAAGTGAGGGTCTGTGGGTTTCTGCCCTGGAGGCCCAGTTGAGCTCTAGGTGTCTGGTGACCAGCTAGGCTAGGTGGCAGAGGTCAGGGAGGGTGATTCTGAGACCCCTGCTGTACTGGTTCCCCTGCTGTCCCAGCTCCTTTCTGCGTAATGTGTGTGTGACGTGTGTCTGCACACAAGTGTGTAAGTTGGAGTTTGCCTCCAGCCAGAGGAATTTGGCAGAAGGTGGGAATGGAGATCACGGTCTTGGGGGTTGTAAAATTGAACCCCAGCTCTGTCTTTTAAAAGCAGTAAGTCTATGACATACCCACCTCTCTGTGCCTCAGTTTCTTCTTCTGTAGCATGCAGATAAATAGGGATAAATACAGCTCCTCTACCCGAGCATCATTGTAAAATTAAATAGGGTAATATATAGTATATAAAGCTCTTAGCACGGTGCTGGCCAGATGCTAACTGCTTGATAAATGTTAACCAGGGCCCTGTGCTTTTTTGTGGGGACGGGGCCTAGTGCGGGTGGTGTGTGCATACCGGGTGTCTGTCCATCGTCACTGGAACAGATACACATGCAGCGGGCTGCTTGCAACAGTCAAAAGGCAGACACTGTCAAATGTCCATCAGTGGATGAATGGATACGCAAAACGTGGCCCGTCCACACACTGGAGTGTTGCACAAAGGAATAAAGTTCTCCTATGTGCTGTGGCGAAATGAGCCTCAAAAACATAAGTGAAGGGAGCCGGATGCTAAGGACCATAGGCTGTATGAATGTCGTGTGGAGTGTCCAGAATGGAAGCATCTACAGAGAGAGGGCAGATGGGTGGTGCAGGGGCTGGGTGGGCCTGGGGCTGCCACGGGGGTGATGAAGACGTCTCAGAGCTAGATAGATTTAAAGGTTAGACAGCATCACAGACGTACTAAATGCCACTGAACCAGACATTTAAAACCAGTTAAGGTTGCTTTTATTGTTATGTGAATTTTACCTATAATTTTTTAAATGCAACAGGGACAGGTGCCGATCGCTCCCAGTGCAAGTGACTTCATGGTGTCACTCCCAAGAAGAACAGTGTAATGGCATTCTTTCGCTAGTTCTGTCTTTGCTGGTGTCGACCATGTGCGGGGCTGGAGGCGTCTCCCCTGCCATTGGACTTGGCCTTTTGAGGCTCGGGCTTGTGTGTGCGGGTCTGGATCAGATCCCTCCTCATTGCAGTGGGGCAGTGCCCCATGGTATCTGACTGTGCTACGTGATACCTGTGTGGTGGATGACTCAGGTGACCCCCATGGGTGGAGAGAGGGTTTGAGCCACAGTGAGCTGCCAGGGTCACAGACAACCCTCCCACAAACAGCCTGCTGTTTTCTGCTCAGTCCCCATCTGCCTCCCACGTCCTTCAGCCTCAGGAACAAACTCAGGGAAGGATTCTCCAGGCCAGCTTCTTCTTTTGGGGTCTGGGAGCCTCCTCCCTTGCACAGGACGTGTGCCTTGAGTCAGCCTGGACGTCATGATTCATACTCGCTTTTAAAGGCATCCCCATGGAAACCAGCAGGCAGGTGTGGGGGGGAGGCAACGGCGGGGCCTCGTGCCAGCATCGTGGGGGCCTTCGGGGGGCACTGGTCACCCCATCCCCACTCACTCTGACTGGGGTCCGAGGAGGGGCCAGTTTGGAACATCAGCTGTGAAGGTTTTTGCGGGGTTCTCTCCAGGTCCTGCTTTCTCCAACTAAGATTCAGGTTAAGGCCCTGGGCAGGACCCCCTCAGAGGCAGAGGGACCATGTCTCTTCTTGGTCCAGCAGATGCAGACCTCCCAGAACTAGCCCCATGTCAGTCCCCGTGCACAGGACACAGGCACACTTTGCTGCCACTTACTCCCGACTCCACACTCGGAGCTCCTGGGAAGGCAGCATCCTCAGGAGCCAGGACCTGGACTTCGGCACCCCTGACACGCCGTGCCACCGCAGGGTTTGCAGCACTTGGCTACCCGGCAGCTGCCTGGAACTCACCTGGGGGAGAACATGGATCTTCATACCCCCCAGTGAGCTGGTGGCCAAGGACAAAGGCCCCTCAGCCCTGTTCCCCTTAATGTCTCTTTAATGAGAGCAATTTGGCAACAGCATAAAATATGCACTTGCCCTTTGTCCCAGTCTCCATTTCTGGGAATCTGGCCTAAGGAAATAACCCTAAATATAGGGTAGAAAAACATGTTTCACAAGGATGTTGCAGAGGAGTTGTTTATGGCAGAGTAAAGTGAGACACTGGCTAGCCCTGGGGAGGGAGGGGCCAGGGCAGTGATAAAATGTAATAGGGTGGCGGAACATTTCACAGCCCCGAAAACCGTGTGAAAAAGGGCGTTACACACTCACAATGTGCTGCATAATTTGGGCACTAGAAAATTATGTGTAGAACATAATCAGGAAGTCGCACATCAGAGCGCTAATGAGTAGTCGCTAGGCGATTTTATTGGGAAGGTTTTATTCTCTTTGTCGTCTTCCAGATTATCTTTGATATTCATGAGTTGCCATTTTTAGTCAGGTTGGGTTGTAATTCACATGTAGTAAGATTCGCCTTTTAATGTGAGTTTTATCAAACCTGTAAAGTAACCCCTGTTGCAGTCAAAATAGAAAATGTCTCCATGGTCTCCAAAGCCCCTCCTCCCGCTGCCCACTACCCTTGCACGTTTAGAAAACAGGATTTGAATCTTTTTTTTGTTCTCTCAGACTCACCTCTTAGAGCTGGATTTCCTAGCATCCCTCAGTGGAGGAAAATTTTAATTTTTGTTTTATCTAATTCAATCTCCTACCCCGTGCAGGAATCTCCTCTGCTGACGGTATAGTCATCATATTCAGACTACCAGGGCATTATCAGTTATCTGTGAAACTGTCTCAACAGCATGCAGGTCCCTAGAATAGCAGAGGCCCTGGCCCACCTGAGCTTGTCTGAGTCCACGGAGTAACACTACTGTGGGCTCTCCATCCCCATCCGTCCCATCTGCCCTGCCAGCCTCCGGTGTTCGTGCCCAGTGACCATAAGGGCAGCCGCAGCAGTTCATTTCTTTAATGAACATTTTATTTTAAAATAGTTTGAGATGTAGGGAAAAGTGATGAAAGTAATTCAGAGTCCCTGCAAACCTGTACTCACTTTCCCTGTTCTTAACATGTGACAGTGGCACAATACGTCTGTCACGGCCAGTGACCAATGTTGACGTGTTGTGAAGCCCACACCTTATTTGATACCCTTCCCTCTCCTCCCTAGGTTTTATCTGATGTCCTTTTCTTGTCCCAGGATACCATCTGGGATCCTCCTGTCCATTTAGTGGTGTTCCCGTGGCTGGGGCAGGTGCCCAGGCTTTCCTTGAGGCTGATGAGTTCTGCGCAGGGGATTTTAGATGGTCTGGGGTTTATCTGACATTCTGCTCACCGCAAGACTTGGGTAGTGAGTTTTGAGAAGGAAGCCCCCAGAGACGTACAAAGTTTAGCACTTTCACGATAGTTGATTTCATGGAGCTTTTCACTGTGCTGTGGGGACTGTCCCAAGCCCTTGGCAGATGAGTTGTCCCTTAGGGCTCCTCCTATTAACTTTAATTCTCTTCTAAATCATTGGGAGAAACAGGCTCGGAGTGGTGCAGTAACTTGCTTGAGGACTCACAGTAAGCAGCTCAAACCCAGGTCTCCTCTTTGTTTCTAAAATCTCTGCTTTTGGCCAGATGCTGCCACAGAGAATGGGAAGGCAATTAAAAAAAACCTCGGCATTTTAAAAAACCTTTTATTTATACTCAGCCTTTTTCCAGAAAGCCTTGGTTGTAACTTCTGATCAAGGCTGCATCAAGACAGCTAAGGCAGACTCTTCAGAAGGAGATGGCCTGGCACAGTTAGCGGCCTCCCACTGTCTTGTCTCACCTGTGGGGGCAGCCGCATACATCTCTCGGAGCCTCTCACCCCAGCCTCCCACCCTGGCCACACTGAGTGCTGTGCTGCTCCCAGCCTCACTGTGGTGGGA
Organism: Loris lydekkerianus; assembly: GCA_963574355.1. NCBI lineage: Eukaryota > Metazoa > Chordata > Mammalia > Primates > Lorisidae > Loris > Loris lydekkerianus. Next base: position 32,335 of record CAUYPK010075280.1, read on the forward strand.
AGTGGAAGCCTCAGGACTTCCTGCCTGTGTCCCGACTGTGCCTGTCGCTTGGTCTGGCTGATCTGGGTGATCCTCTGTGGCCTCCTAGCAGCATCCAGCTGTTGGGATTTGGGAGTGGGTTTGGATATCTATGTGTCTTTGTGGTCCAGCGATTTTCCAGACCCACTGATGGCTATGCCTCAGCCCTGTTGTTTGGCTTTTGTGTGTATTAAGCATGCCGGGCCTTTAAAGAGATAGAAAGAGGGAGAGAGATAGGAGCCCCCACGCCAAGGGCTTCAGCACCTCTGTTGACCCTGGGCACCAGCCATTGCTTCCTAAAGGAGGTTTTTAAATCTTAATTTTAAAAAATAACATAAAAAGCATCTATTCAAGTGTGTTAGGGTAGTAATTATTGGTAATACCTGCACAAACATTTCCTTTGTTTTAGTAAGGTATTTATTCATTCATTTGTTAAGAAAATAATAGTTACCGCCTAAAAGTCAGGCTCTGATTAGGTGCATGGAAGAGGAGGGGGAACCTCCCTCCTGGTCCCGTGGTGCTTAAACACTGGCAGCACCAAATGCGATGCTATCTGGACATAGGTTAGGAAAATAAGCACCAAGCCCTGTTTGCTGGTGCTGGCAGGAGGAGATGTGAGTCACTTACCGCCCAACAGTGGGAATGGAGTAGCGCATGGGTTGCGGGAAGAGGGCAGAATGTCAAAGGGCAGTCTGATTCAAAGACCCAGCAGCTGTCTGGATTGGTCCTGTTGTGGGACAGGTGATGTGTGAGTAAGAGGAGCAGGATGAACTTGGCTGCCTCTTTCCTGTTGTCCCACAGGTCTGGGCAGCCTCCTGGACCCATGCAGCAGCCCGCAGCATGTCCCCCTGCTGCTATCCTGTCCTGAGTCTGTTCTCTGTGCAGCTGTCCCAGTGAAACTTAGCTGAAGCTTTCGTGCCCCTCTGTCCCCTGGGAGTGGTACTCAGATCCCCAGCTGGACCTATCAGCCTCTCTGGGAGCAGCCTGCCCACCTCTCCAAGGCATCACTCACCCGGTCCTCCCACCATGTGGCCTCTGCCCTGCCCTGATCCTGCCCCAGGGCCTTTGGACTGGCTCTGGGCTCTGGATACTGTGCCTCCATCTTTACATGGTGGCTCCTCTTCTCAGCCACCTGTCACCATACCCTATTTTGACTCTGTGCAGCACTTGCCACTCTCCGATAGTTTGTCTCTTTGGGTATTTTGTGTGTAGTCTAGTTGCCTTACTGCTCTGTCCTCAGCGCCCGGCATGGCTCCTGAAACACAATAGAAGTAAATGTCTGTCAGTTGAATGAGTGGGTGAATGAATGAATGATGCATGAGAAAGACAATTGGTGGACACTGAACAGAAGTGACAGTGTAAGTCTACGAAGGATCACACAGTGCGGTGAGCCCTAGAGAAGGAGCAGACAGGGAGGGACACAGGGGTAGGTGGTTGTGGGGTCTGCAGGGTGCTGGGCGCCCCAGAAAGTGCTGATGAGGTAAGATCTGGAGTGTGGATGAGGAGATGAGGTGGGGAGTTTGGATCCCTCCTGTGGGGAGGGAGGGTGTTACTGTGGTCCTTCTGAGACAAGGAGCAGGTTGAGTTTGAGGCACTGTTAGCAGCCAGTGTGGGGAACATGGTATAGGAGAGAAGCTGCTGAGGTGTGGGGCTGAAGGTACGAGCAAGACCAGCCCTGCAGGGCCTGTCCATTGTGGATGGGAGTGTGTATTTTGTGGCTGGGCCGCTGGGAGTCGTTGAAGGATATTGAGCAGGGGAGTTGGGGTGTGGAACATGGCTATGGCTGCTGAGTGGAGAAGCCTGCCTGCGAGATCTCTGGGTACCAGAGGGTGGTAGCTTTTCGCCCGTGAGGGGGCATAGGGGTTTCTGCTGGGCCTTGAAGATGGTTAGAGAAACAGCCCCCAGTCCTCGCCCTTGAGGTGGTCCCAGCCTGCTCCCGACCCCACACCTCCAAACACACTGGTGAACATACATCCACCGTGGGGGATGCCACCACCAGGAGTGATGGTGCATCCTCTGGTCTGCAGCACTGCTGAGCTCTGCACCAGCCCCGCGTGCTTGTCACCAGAGGGGAGATGCTTTCAGGAGCCTTCTCCTGAGGTGTGAATGTCGCGCCTGCTCTTGTAACCAATGCTTGTCTCTTTTTTTCCTTTTCTTGCTGCAGCCAACTGGGTACATGGAAAACTCAGTGTCCTACAGCGCGATTGAAGACGTTCAGCTGCTGTCCTGGGAGAATGCCCCGAAGTACTGTTTACAGCTCACAATTCCTGGGGGAACTGTCTTACTGCAGGTAGGATGAACAAACATGAATAAGCAGGTTTCTGCTCCCTCATTCCCACTCACTCACCCTCCTCATTTCCCTGGGAGGGTGGCAGCCAACTGTCAGGAGGAAAGGTTGTTTAACTTCATATGTTTTTTTTCCTCCCAAGTATAAGAAAGGTATAAACTGGAGCTCACTGGAGAAAACAAAGAGGGACTATGCATGAGTTGAGTTCCTGCTGTATGCTGCCGTAAACAAGGAACTTTGCGTGTTACTTGTTCTCTTAATAAATCTGAAAAATAAGTTTTATTTTATTTCATTTCTTCATCTATTTTACAGATCAGGAAACTAAACAGATGTTAGTAGGCCCCAGAAGGCTGTAGGAACAAATAGGCCACAGGTGCCACCTTTGCTTTACTCTGAGTGAAGGGGTTCCTTATTTTTTGTTGATCTAAATCATCTGAGACTGGCGGAAGTATAAGCTGTCTTTGGGGAGGAGGGGGGAATATATATTCCATATGTACTAGGCAGGACTTTGGGTTGGAAATGACACAAACATTATTGAAACTCCTGAGACAAAAATCAGAATTTAATGCTGAAACTATTAAAATAACTGGGACGTCCGAGAGAGGACTTGAGGAGTGGCCAGACCCGGGAGTCCGATGGTATCATGAATGTTCAGCATCTTTCCATCTTCTCGTTCTGGTTCTGTTGGCTTTGCTGTCAGGCAGAATCTCACTGTGTGGTGGGTGGGAAAGGTGGGCTGAGCCACACTTGAGAACTTGTAATCCTTTTTCCTTTCAGTACCTTTTATAAAACCTTGGGTAAGGTCTTGATTCTGCTTTGGTGTAATTCAGCCCTCAGGAACATGCTGCTCTGTGTTAGGACAGCTGCCTGTTCTGATTAATAGCCCTCCCAGGCAGGTCCACCAAGAAAGAAGAATTTGCCTACAAAAATAAATGGCCGCTGTAGCACGTACACAAAACACATTGTGTGTCATGTCCCAGGGGTCACTTCAACTTCCTGAAGGAACCCTAAGTTAGAGACGCCTTATCTAGAGAAAATCTCTCCTCTTCCCAGTGTGAGGAAGCTCCTCCAGGGCCTGCCTTTTAGGAGCATTTTCTTTCCAATCCTGTCTCTCCAGGGATACCTTCTGTCGTCCCAAAGAGATGCTCCATCAATCCTGTTTCAAATCTAGGGGCCACTGGACCATGTGACAGCATTGGAGCTAAGAGTCACCCAGTTTGGCCTGAATAATGCTGATCTCAGTAGCTGAGTGTAACAGAGAAGCCTCTTTAGGAAAATCTTGTTCTTTGCTGTCATCTCTTAGAGGACACCAAAAACTATGCCTTCCTCGGGCTGCTTTCTTCTGCAGTTTTTCTTTTACTCACCCTCCCCATTTCCCTCCTCCCTCCAGCAGGCAGAGCTTCCTCCTTTCTCTCCTCTCTTTGTGGTAGGCGGCTCAGCCCCTCCAGCCAGCTCCTCGTCCTGCGGCTTCTCTGCCCCAGCACTGGCTCCTTGTGCTCACCTGGCACGAAGACGGTGAAGGGGGTGGGCGGTGGGGCAAGGACAGGGTTCCGTGGCCAGCAAAGAGAAGGACACTGTCCCATTCCAGTGACTTTCCTGCCATCACAGAGTTTTGAGCCAGCCTTTCCCCTGTGCTGGGGAGAGACTGCAGCCCTCTGGGGAGACAGAGCTGTAAACAAATGATTCCTCAAGTAAGGGCTAAAATAGAGGCAAGTCCTAGAGGGCTGGGAGTGGAGAGGAGGGCGTGGCTCGTTTGGCCTGGGCGTGCCAGAGCAGGCTCCCCAGAGACGGCAGCTTGAAAGCTGGGTTTAGAGAGATAAGTAGGAGTGGGGGCCATGCTCTGGGCACAGGGGATATGGGTACAAAAACATGAATGTGAAGGATTCTCGTTGCATTTGAAGGGGGGAGAGAGGACGTAAGGGCCTGTGGATGCATCCGGACCTGTGGGGTGATGGCCTGATCATGCAGGCCTTACTGGCCCAGTGAGGAAGCCTGGGACTGTATTTTGAGGGCAGGAGGGAGCCATTGAAAGCTCTGAAAGGGTAGAGGGAACACTGGGTGGACCAGTCTAGATGTCTCCATGATAGGCAGGAGAAGATGCTTGGAGCCATCCAGTCAGAGGATGGGGTCCAGCTCCCTAGCGGTGGGGTCACTGCCTCACCACTGATAGAGCCTTGTTCCTCCTGGGGCTACAAGGGATGGCCCTGCCCCCAAGGAAGGCCAGAGCATCTCTCTCCCCAGGGAAGGAGGGGCAGTGAGGCTGCAAGGGAGGGAGGCCGTGCCTGGAATGTCCCTTTAACCCGGTGGTGGCTGCAGGCCCAGCTGTGATGACTCGCCCTGCTGGCTGTGTCCGTCTGGCAGTAGTTTCAAGTCGGAGCTGAGGACTGACCAGGCGGTTGGGCCTCTGGCCTCTCCAGCATCCCTCTCACTGGTACAGCAGAGCCAGAGGTGAGAACAGGAGCCTGAGAGCAGGAGGAGGCGGCAGAGGCGGCAGCTGGCACGTCCTCAGAGCCAGATTGAGAGCCGACTCAGGGAGGGTGAGAGAAGTGGCCCTGGGCTCTCCCTGGCTGTCACGTCCCCCAAGCCAAGGGGTGCATGTGGGTCGGCGTCCTTGTCCTGGCCCTCCTCCCCTTCCTCCCAGTCACGCCTGGGTGCCGGGTGCCGGGTGCCTCTCTTGTTCTAGAAATGGCTTCCCAGTCATCCTGGAGATGAGCCCCAGGCTGGGAGGTCCACATGGTTCTGGGAAGGCTGGGGCTGGGGGTGGGTCTGCCTGGCCCCCCAGGCTGGGGCTGGGGGTGTGGTGGGCAGGGCTTTCATCAGGGCTGATTGTGTTCATGGGCTGTTTGTGACAGGCGGTGGGGTCCTTTGCTTTGAGAGCCTACGCTGTGTCTTGGTTCCTTGGCCAAGGTCACAAAGAGCAAGCCTCAGGGACAGCCTTCCTGCTGGGCATGTGTGTGGCTTGAGGGGGCAGTCAGATGCACTGATGGGTCATGGTGGGTCTGAAGAGCGACCCTGGAGCACTTATGGCCAGCACAGGCATTAAAATGTAACCTGTGCTGTCCACTACAGCAGCCACTGGCCACGTGTGGTGGGTTTAATTTAATCAAATTAACAGTGGGGTTCCTCAGTCCACTGGCAACATTTCAAGTGTTCCACAGCCATGTGCAGCTCGTGGCTACTGTGCTGGACATGCAGGTCAGGAACGTTTCCATCAATGAAGAAAGTTCTGTTGGGCAGCTCTTGCTTTGATAACTTTCATTTTGACCTCACATTCCACGCATTGGACCCTTTCCCACAGGAGTGGCCTCAGAATGCAGGGGGCTTTTTAGTCTCTGCTGCTCTCCCCCTAAGGGCAATGCCAGGGGTTCCAGGGGCCCCAGGAAGGGGCCCGATGTCCCTTCTCTGGTCCGCCCTGTCTGTTCTCTCTGTCTGTCTGTCTCTCTCTCTCTCTCTCAGGGTCTGTGCGTCTCTGGCATCTGCTGACCTGTCTCCTGATACTTGACCTCCCTCTCTCCCTCTCTCCCTCTCCCCATCTCTCCTTTCCCTTTGTCTCCTGCCGTTGCTCATTCTGTATTTCTCTTGAAGTTTCTTCCAGACCTCTCCACCTCTGAACACCTCTCCCCAGCTCTCTCTCTCTGTCTCTCCTCTTCTCTCCTTTACTCCCTCTCTCTAAGAACCTCCTTAACAGAACTCCTGCTTTGTTAGAGTTTGAATCGGTGCCTTGCGCACACCTCAGGGAGCTGACCTGATCATTCCAGGAAGGCCAAGAGGACATTTAGGCACTCGCGCCTTGTCCCCTGCTCCGAGACACTGAGCAATCTGCCCAAAGGCTAAATCACCAGACAGAGGCACCCCACTGTCCCTGGTGGGCCCGTTGGTGTGTTACTGGAGGCTTTATGTCTTTCAGGAGGAGTGCCCCTAATGCCATGTTGTTAGAATCCCTGGTTTCAGAAAGGACCTGTTTATCTTCTTTCCTCCCTTAACGCCCTTTCTGCCAGTGTGTCGCTTTGGGAGGCTGACCATCCAAGGGCATCCTGGGGGGGAGGGAGGCCCCTGGCTGGCCCCTGTGGTGGGGTGGCAGGTGCTAAAGAGTGACGCTGCTCAGATGGTCTTTGGGGGCTTCCTTCTTCAACAAAAAGTGGGCAGAGCCGCTGCTCCCTGAACAAGGCTCCAGGTGAGGCGTGCGAGAGACCCTCCTGCCTGACAGTGCCTGTCTTCTGGGACAGTTTCCAGATGCGGCTTTTCTCATTGATGTTCTGGAAAGTCCCATGGGAGGCCGGGCAACTGTTTACCCTAAATGTTGGCAGGAGGGCAGGGACAGGGTGAGTTCCTTTCTTACTGGAAGCTGGAGAAAAAGACATTTCCGGTCTGGAAAGCACGTGCTGTTTTTCCCTAAGAAGTTGGGCCGGACAAGGGGGACTGAGGAAGGGCACCCACGGTGCACCTTGGCTGTTTTCCTCACCTCTCGAGACAATGCAACAATGACAAGAACTTGGCAAGTTTGGAAGAGGAAATTAGGCAGCATTTGCCTGGAACCAGGCCCTTTCAGTATTCGAAAGATTTGTCCCTAGGAGAAGTCAGAACCCTGCAGGCCAGATCTCCCAGGGAACTTGGGGTGGGGGTGGAGACTTCCCATGTTAGAAAGGACTCTCCTTGAAGTGACCCTCAGGACTCCAGCTGTGCCTGGTTCCCACTGGGCTGGGTTGTCCTGGCTCAGCCTTCTGCAGGGCAGCCTGGGGACTCTGCAAAAGCACAGTTTTTGCTTGGAAGGCACTTAGCAATGCCTGCACTAGGATTCAGGATGTCACCCAGAAGGCTTTGTCTTCAAAACTAGACAAGTGGAAGGAAGGAGCAGTTTGTGGCCTGCCCTTATCCCAACCTCTCCAGCTCCATCAGCCCCTGCCCCCTCTTCTGGAGGATAGTTCTGGCCCACCCCCTCATCATCAGAGTGGGCTCTGGGGGCAGGAACATGGTGCCCAGGCCTTCCTGCTTTCCCTCCATCAGCTGCTGTGGACAAGTAATGCTTACAGATGGCCTGTCCCAAGTCCTGGGAATCTGAAGGAGCTCAGGGACTTGGCTAATAGGGAGAGTGGACTGCAGAGCTGACAGCCTGATGTGCAGCCAGCCCATGGCCACCGCACCAGTGTGCAACCCTGGGCGACGGAGGACTGCTCTAGGCCGCGTTTTCTTTTTTTGTGAACTAGATACCTAGTACTTGTCTTTTTGGATATTGTGAAAATCAGAGATGTTCTATGTAAAATACTTTGCATTATGCCCGGTACATGGTAGCATTCGGGAAAACACCACTGTGATTATTTCTAGAGCTGTATTCCAAGACAATCTGGGGAAAAGAGGCATGGTTAAAAAATTCTTTTGAAGGTCTGCTGCATGTGAAGTCTCTTCAGTGAGCAGAATAGGTGTCCTCTTGCTCTATCCATCTGTCCGTTAGTCCACCTGCCCATCCATCTGTCCATCCACCCATTTATTTACCCATCTATCTCATCTGTCCATTCATTAATCTACACATCCATCCACGCATCCATTTATCCATCTGTCAATCTACCCATCCATCCTCCCACCCCTCCATCTATCTTTCCATCAATCTGCCCGTCATCTGCCTGCCCATTTATCCACCTATCTGCCCGTCTGTCCTATCCTAGCCACCTCTCAGTTCGTCCATCCATCCCTGTATCTATGCATTTCAGCTTATCTTTCATTTAACAAACATTCCTCTGGGTTTTATGGACACAGCAGTGTATAAGTCAGGCATGGTCCTTAGCCTCACAGAGCCCACCGCCTCTGGGAAGGAGGACGACTAGACAAATGATTGTAGGATAGTGTGATATGTTAAGAGAGGTTGGGGAGGGGGGAGGGAAGGAAGGTGTCTTCAAGGTGGTCACTCTGGAGAATGGCATCTCTGATGGGTAAGTAGGGCCAAAGGCAGGGTGCTGCTGGTGAGATGTATGCATGTGAAAGCCGGTCGGGAGACAGGACAAGCCAGGTTATGCTCCAGTGTCAAACAGCCCCAATTCTGAGTGCCTGAGAACAGCCAAGGTGTATTTCTCACTCATGCTCTGTGTCCATCTTGGGTCAGCTGGGAGCCCTGTGCTGGTATCACATACACCCTGGGAACATTTCTGGTCACCATGGCACGGGGAGGGGAGTGTGCGAAATGATGCATGTCTCTTAAAGCCTTTGACCGGAAGTGACAGGTCCCTGCAGTGTCACACCGGCTCACGTTTCATTTGCCACAGTAAGCCCCATGGCCCTGGAGAGAGCTGGAGGCATACTAGGGACTACCACAGCAAGTGTGGGCCTCGGTTCTCTCATCAGAAAAACGGCAACCCGGGGGTTTTGTCCTTACCAAGTGGAACATAGTATCCCCCAGAACTGTTTGCACAATTTTGTGTGTGGCGTGTGTGCGTATCTGTCCGTAGCTGTGGGTGTGGGTGTTGGGGGGGGGGGGTGCATGTGTAAATGTGGTTATTCCTTGGGTGTGAGACCATAGCTTGTTTCAGGTTCTCAAAGGGGTCCGTAAATCTCCCAAAGACTGAGACCCCTTGACTGAATGATCCTTTTTATTTTTTATTTATTTTTTATTTTTATTGTTAAATCATAGCTGTGTACATTAGTGCAATCAAGGGGTACGATGTGCTGCTTTCATATACAATCTGAAATATTCTCATCAAACTGTTCAGCGTAGCCTTCATGGCATTTTCTTAGTTACTGTATGTAGGCATTTGTATTCTGCATTTAGTAAATTTCGCCTGTACCCATTCTAAGATGCACCATAGATGTGGCCCCACCCATTACCCTCCCTCCACCAAAACCTCCCCCATCCCTTCCTCTTCCTTGGCCCTTTCCCATAGTCTTGTGCTATTATTGGTCTATAGCCTTCATGTGAAAGCTATAATTTAGCTTCATAGTAGAGCTGAGTACATTACATACTTTTTCTTCCATTCCTGAGATACTTTGCTAAGAAGAATATGTTCCACCTCCATCTGTGTAAACATGAAAGAGGTAAAGTCTCCATCTTTCTTTAACGCTGCATAATATTCCATGGTATACATGTACCACAATTTGCTAGTCCATTTGTGGGTCGATGGACACTTGGGCTTCTTCCATGACTTAGCGATTATGAATTGGGCTGCAATAAACATTCTGGTACAGATGTCTTCGTTATATTGTGACCTTTGGTCTTCTGGGTATAAACCTAGTAAAGGAATTATAGGATCGAATGGCAGGTCTATTTTTAGGTCTCTAAGTATTCTCCAAACATCCTTCCAGAAGGAACGTTTTAGTGGGCATTCCCACCAGCAACGTAGAAGTGTGCCCTTTCCTCCACATCCACACCAACATCTCTGGTTTTGGGATTTTGTCATGTGGGCTACTCTTACTGGGGTTAGGTGATATCTCAAAGTAGTTTTGATTTGCATTTCTCTGATGATTAAGGATGATGAGCTTTTTTTCATGTGTTTGTAGAT
>CAUYPK010075282.1:0-40217 GCA_963574355.1 Loris lydekkerianus
GGTGGCACCTGTAGTTCAGGTGGCTAAGGCGCCAGCCACATACACCAGAGCTGGCAGGTTCGAAGCCAGCCTGGGCCTGCCAAACAACAATGACAACTACAACCAAAAAATAGTCAGGCGTTGTGGCAGGCGCCTGTAGTCCCAGCTACTTGGGAGGCTGAGGGAAGAGAACTGCTTAGGCCCAAGAGTTTGAGATTGCTGTAAGCTGTAATACCACGGCACTCTACCCAGGGCAACAGCTTGAGACTCTCTCTCAAAACTCCCCCCTCCCCCCGAACTCTTAAATATTTTAAAGTCTTCATTTAGGTATATTATCTGAAACAAGACTAGGAAATTAAATTGGCAGTCATATTCTAAATTTCCAGGCTATTCCCAAACCAAAAATTTCTCACTAAAAGATGCAGAGTCCTTTCATCACACTTACTAATTGTATGGCTTTGGGCAAGGTGCTTAATTTCATCTCATCTAAATGTGGACATTAAAGCACCTAACTTTAGAATTGCTGTAAATGGGTTAACGTATGTTTAGGATAGTATCTGGCACTTAAGAAATCCCCAGTAAACATCCCCAAACATCGTATTCTCAAAAAAAAAAAAAAAAAAAATCTCTCTTGACAGAGACGGTTCTCAAACTGTGGGCTGCGACCCCTTTGGGGTTGAACAACCCTTCTACAGGGGTCACCTAAATACATCCTGCATATCAGATATTTACATTACGATTCATAACAGTAGCAAAATTACAGTTATGAAGTAGCATAGAAAATACTTTTATGGTTGGGGAGTCACCACAACATGAGGAACTGTATTAAAGGGTCGCAGCATTAGGAGGCTTTAGGAAGGTTGAGAACCATTGCTCTGGACCAGGCGTCCTCAAACTTTTTAAACAGGGGGCCAGTTCACTGTCCCTCAGATCATTGGAGGGACGGACTATAGTTTTTAAAAAAAAACAACTATGAACAAATTCCTATGCACACTGCACATTATCTTATTTTGAAATAAAAAAACAAAATGGGAACAAATACAATCACACCACCTCATGTGGCCTGCGGGCCCAGTATGAGGACCCCTGCTCTAGACTATGCCTTTTTATCAGAGGAGAGAAAAAAGGCATATTGTCAAATCATTAACTACCTTCCTCTGATAATATAATACAGAAAATTCTCATCAGGAGTTTTACAGTAGGCCAGGTGTGGTGGCTCACATCTGTAATCCTAGTACTCTGAGAGGCTGAGGCAGGTGGATTGCTTGAGCTCAGGAGTTCTGGACCAGCCTGAGCCAGAGTAAGACCCCCTCTCTTAAAATAGGGCATTGTGGAAGGCACCTATAGTCCCAGTTAGTTGGGAGGCTGAGAGAAAAGGATCACTTGAGCCCAAGAGTTGGAGGTTGCTGTGAACTATAACAGCACAGCGCTCTACTGAGGACAACAAAGTGAGACTCTGTGTCAAAAAAAACAAAAAAGGAGTTTTAGATACTTTCCCCCCAACCATTCACAAATGAAGGAAAGTAATTTAAAGAGCTTTTATCTATTTTGAAATTCTGGGTGATACAACTTCTGATTCAATTGGTACAAATGAAATGCCTGTGGCATCCCAAGAAGTGTGCAAGATTCTATGGGCACAAAGATGTTTAAGACAGTCCAAAATTCTAAATCGATGTTGAAAGGTAAAGGAACTTTTCCCAAACAAAATGTTTCAGATGATCTTCACCACCAGCTAGGTCAAAGTATATTTTAGTTTAAGGTACAACATGCTGAACAATTTAACAACCTAACACAAAAATAGCCTTTGGCAAAATCTTTTCTAAGTCTCTTTTGAACTTAAAGAGCAACCACGAGTATTTCATGGAATTTATTTATCACTGATTTACTAACTCAGAATTTCCAGAGGACAGAGCTCAGGAATCTGTATCACAAATTTCTCAGGTGATGAACCCGGATTGAGAACCACTGCTTTACCATGTGATTAGTTTTAGCAGAGTACAAAGATCAGAGCCATACTTCAGAGCTTTTAGACCTGTGAAAAGCCCACAGAAGGAGACTGCCACTCTTCACTGCTCCTTCTCATCACAGATGGGCTTCTCCAGGAGCACAACTGAAGACATAGGGACTACCTTTCCGTGCCTGCTTTAAATACTTTTATATGCAAATTCTAATGTACAATGACTGCAATAAGGCAAGGGCTCTAGTTTTTTGTTGTTGTTGTTCAGACAGAGTCTCACTATATCACCGTTGGTCGAGTGCCATGGCATCACAGCTCACAGAAACCTCAAACTCTTGGGCTTAAGTGATTCTCTTGCCTCAGCCTCCCAAGTAGCTGGGACTACAGGTGCCCACCACAACACCTGGCCATTTTTTATTGCAGTGGTCATTGTTGTTTTAGCTGGCCTGGGCTGGGTTTGAACCCACCAGCCTCAGTGTACATGGCTGGCGCCATAACTTCCGTGTTACAGGCACCGAGCCATCTAGTTTTTTTTGAGACAGTGTCACTATGTCATGCTTGGTAGGGTGCCATGGTGTCATAGCTCATGCAACCTCAAACTCTTTTGCCTCAGCCTCCCAAGCAGCTGGACTACAGGTGCCCGCCACAATACCTGGCTATTTTTTTGTTGCAGTTGTCGTCGTTTAGCTGGGCTGGTCTGGGTTCAAACCTGCCAGCCTCAGTGTATATGGCCAGTGCCTAACCATTGAGCTACCAGCACCAAGCCAAAGGCTCTATTTGACTAGAGAATCTAGTATGAGAATTGAAGAATCTTCTCTCTTCTATACCTATTTTATCTTACAGAGCAAGATGGGGTGCAAAAAAATGATATGAAAAAAAAAACTTCTAAGCAAATTCTGTGTGCATATCAAGTAAACACATTTGAATAGAAAAAAAAACTTCAGCGGCTGCTTGACGCAATAAAGTTGAGTTCCTGCTTAAAAAAAAAAAAAAGAAAAAAAAAACTTCACATGTTGTTTAGCCTTCAAAATATCTTCTTTGTTTCTAGAAAAAGTAAAGATTGGCTCAGCCAGGTGACTCATGCCTGTAATGCTAGCACTCTGGGAGGCCAAGGCGGGTGGATTGCTCAAGCTCATAGGTTCAAGACCAGCCTAAGCCAGAGAGACCTTGTCTCTAAAAATAGCCGGAGGTTGTGGCGGGCACATGTAGTCCCAGCTACTCAGGAGGCTGAAGCAAGAAAAGCACTTGAGGCTTGATGCCCATAGCTTAGTGAGTAGGGCACTGGCCATATACACCAAGGCTGGCAGGTTTGAGCCCAGCCTGGGCCTGTTAAACAATGACAACTACAACCAAAAAACAGCTGGGCATTGTGGCAGGCACCTATAGTCCCAGCTACTTGGGAGGCTGAGGCAAGAGAATCGCTTAAGTTCAAGAATTAGAGGTTGCTGTGAGCTATGATGCCACATCTACCCAAGGTGACAAAGTGAGACTGTCTCAAAAAATAAAATAAAATAAAATAAGATAAAATAAAAATATAAAAAAGAAAAAGTAAAGATTTAGCATTTATCTATTCAAATGTTTGTAATTTAATTACTGAAAATATAATATGGTTGAGAAATAAGTAACCAATAATGAATGTTATATCCTATAAGCAAGAGTTCTTCCTAAAGACAGTGAATAGCTTAGAATTATATTATATAGTTACTATGTGGTTAATTTCTCCCTTCACTTAGGAAATGCATTACTTTTTTTTAACTAAAAGGAAATATTTTTCTTTTGAGATGGAGTCTCACTTTGTTGCCCTTGGTAGAGTACCATGGTATCACAGCTCACAGCAACCTCAGACTCTTGGGCTCAAGAGAATCTCTTGCCTCAGCCTCTTGAGCAGCTGGGACTACAGGTGCCCACCACAGTGCCCAGCTATTTTTACAGAAGGGGTCCTGCTCTCGCTGAGGGTGGTCTTGAACTTGTGAGCTTAGTTGATTCGCTCATGGGATTACAGGCGTAAGCCACTGCATCCAGCTTTAAAAGGAACATATTTTAAGGTCATTTCAGCTTCAGAAGGAAATTCATTACTTTTAATTAAAAGAATACTTGTACCATGGAACAATTATATACATCAGTGAGGAAAGGGTACCAGCCTGTGGTAGCCACTAAGTACCTTTTTCACATACATACTATGCATATTCATACACCAGAGGCTTGAAATATTCAGGTATAGGTTTTCCTACACTTGAATTTTCTCATGTTCACACAACAAGAAGGAAAGACAAATTATCGTGCAAAACAGTATCAGCAACTCTCAGCCACAGCATCAAAATAGGAAGTTAGCCAGCAGACACTTTGCAGCCAAGCTAGATTCTAACAAAAAGTCTCTTTTGTACAAAGAAAAATGTTTTGCTTTTGTTTTTTTAAAAAGGCTGTAACTGGCAAATTTTTTTCCTCAATGCTTGCCCCAAAGTTCAGTGTTGTAACTTCCTATTCCAGATGCCTACTGCATTAGTCAAATTGAATGCAAACATTCATTAATGCAAATATGCTTCCAATTCTGCATGCCAGAAGGATCCTCTATCCAATCTTATTTTCACCTACTTTTCTTCCAATGTTTTCTAAACAAAATCACAGTATTTTCCAGACTCCACTCTTATCAAAGGTTTCACACGGAAAAACTAAACTTCAGTTTGATTTTGATTTTGTGTCTGATGGTGGGCACATATCACCCAGGTGATACTAAACAGTATCACTAATAGCAATAATATGATCAAAACAGTAATTTCTGCCTCTTTCTGCTTTCATGATTTTAACATTTAACTTCAAATATATATATTTGAATATATATATATAGCTTTAGAAAGCTATATTGTTCATCTTCATCATAGGTGTAGCAGTCACATCACTGTGTTACCTTTGGCGAGCTGTTTCACCATTTTAAACTCCAGCTTCTACTGGTTAAAGAGCTAGTCCCTTTCCTCCATAGAACTGGTTGTGAAGATTAAACAAGATAACTCAAATAAAATGCCAGGCATGGCAAAAGCTCAGCACAAATTAGCCACACGTTACATCTACACTTCTGTCAATATCTTTATATGTTTTATGAAACACAAGAAAACATCATTAAAATTTATTCCTCTATTTCGAAACTCTCAGGGATTAGAATAAAATTTAACACTGATTGATGCAAAAAGGAATCCATAAGCAAAAGACTGCAAGGACCTACTAAGAAGCATGACTTTTTTGAGGAACTGATTATCCATTGATGGTCTAATTACAAATCTATTCCTATCCAAAGTTAACTTCCTTGTTTATAAAGCTGATTATTTCATTCTAATTACAAATCTAGTCATATAAAAAACCTTAACTTCCTAGCTTATGTACCCATATTCTCAAAGTCGTATAATTTAATAAATATCACAAAATTTACTTTTAAAAGATTTAACTGGCTGGGTGCGGTAGCTCATGCATGTAATCCTAGTAATCCTGGGAGGCCGAGGCAGGTGGGTTGCTTGAGGTCAGGAGTTCAGGAGACCAGCCTAAACAACAACAAGACCCCATCTCTACTAAAAATAGGAAAAAACCCTAGCTCAGTGTTGTGGCTGGCACCTATAGTCCCAGCTACTAGAGAGGATGAAGCAACGGGATCATCTGAGCCCAAAAATTTAAGATTGCTGTGAGGGAGGGTGGAAGGAAGGAAGGAAGGAAGGAAGGGATTTAACTGCTCTTTATTCCATGTAAATTAATGACGTTTGTTATACATGCATCTCCCTGAAACCAAAATGATGAATATTACTTCAGTATTAAACATAATACCAAAGGTTTTTTTTTTTTTTTTTTGAGAGAGTCTCACTTTGTCACCCCCTGTAGAGTGATGTGGTGTCACATCTCACAGCAACCTCAAACTCTTGGGCCTAAGCAGTTCTCTTGCCTCAGCCTCCCAAGTAGCTGGGACTACAGGTGCCCACCACAATACCCAGCTATTTTTTGTTGCCGTTATCACTGCTGTTTAGCTGGTCCGGGCTGGGTTTGAACCTGCCACCCTTGGTGTATGTGGCTGGCGCAATAACCACTGTGCAACCAGCGCTGAGCCTGAAGTTATTTCATTTTACTTTTTTTGAGACCGAGTCTCACTTATCTGTTCTAGGTGTCAACCTAGCTCACAGCACCCTCAAACTCCAGGGCTGAAGTGATCCTCCCACCTCAGCCTCCCCAGTAGCTGAGACAACAGCTGTGGGCCACGAAACCTGGCTAATTTTTCTATTTTTAGTGAAGTTGGGGTCTTGCTCTTGCTCAGGCTGGTCTCATAAACTCCTGAGCTCAAGCAACTCACATGCCTTGGCCTCCCAGAGTGCTAGGATTACAGGTACGAGTTACTGTGCCTGGACATAAAAAATGTAAGTCATTCTTAAATCTAAAAATGTCCTATTTAATTAATGATACATATTGCTTAATATGGTTTATGTATATAAAAATAAGGTATAGTTTCCTGAGGCTAGATGGCTAAGGAATATGAAGCCAAAGAGATTAGTTGGATTAATGCTAGTGATGGACTCAAGGTTCATGCTAGTGGCAGCAGTCATTTTGAAAGGTCTGTGTGGCACAGACCCAGCACTCCTAATCCCCTCCCCAGAGTTTTAACACAGTTAACCAAGTAATCAACAACTTCCTCTTCCCTTATTTTTATTACAGCAGACTAGAAACTACAAGTCTTGGTCACTCTAGAATATACCTATCAAACTGCAGACTCACCTCTAAATGAGAAAGAGCCCTACTGAGCTACTTTTCTATCATGAGCTTTTTTTCCCTCTGTTTTTCTTTTTGCAGGAGAAAATGCTATTAATAATGGCTAGACTGGGGCAGCGCCTGTGGCTCAAAGGGGTAGGATGCTGGCCCCATATGCCGGAGGTGGTTGGTTCAAACCCAGCCCCAGCCAGAAACTGCAAAAATAAAAAACAATAAAAAATAATAATAATGATGATGGCTAGACTGAAACATTTTCAGGGATATGGCATTTTTAATTGCCTCTTTAAAATAACACTATCCTGAATCTGTACTGGTTAAAATTTTTTGCAAGCAATAAAGAATGACAAATGTATGCTCCTCTCCAAACTCTTAATATGTGCTGTGAAACTGAAATCTATTTAAACATTTATTTTTAATTAGAAAAATCTTTTTTATTTACCTCCATTTGACTTGAGTGTATTTGTCACTTTGCTAATGGGTTACAATAACTTAACTTAGAATGTATTTTTAAAGATCTGAAATACTTACAATAGAGAAAATGTAATTATTTGTTCTACTTGTATTTTTCTTTCAGAGTAGGGTAAATATAATATCTATTTACTCCAATTAAATTTCATACATATATATATACACACATATATATACACATACATACATATACACACACATAACTTTAAAGATATCTCAGGCAGAGCAAGGTGGCTCACCCTTAGCACTCTGGGAGGCCTCAGTGAGTGGATACCTTGAGCTCAGGAGTTAGAGACTAGCTTGAGCAAGAACAAGACCCTATCTTTACTAAAAATAGAAAAAAATAGCTGATATTGTGGTGGGTGCCTGTAGTCTCAGCTATTTGGGAGGCTGAGGCAGGATCACTTGAACCCAGGAATCTGAAGTTGCTGTGAGCTAGGCTGACACTACAGCATTCTAGCCTGGGAGACAGAGAAAGACTCTGTTTCAAAACAGAAAAACAAAGACACAAATCTTGCCCAAGCACGGTGGATCATGCCTGTAATCTCAGCACTTTGGAAGGCTGAGATGAGAAGATCACTTAAGCCCAGGAGTTCCAGACCTACCTGGGCAACATAGCAAGACCTTATTTCTAACAACAACAAAAAAAAATTAAATATTAGCTCAAATAAAGTCACATTTCAAATGTTAAGAACTACTTTATATGTTTGAGTTACTTTGTGTATATGTTTGAATTTCTTTTTTTTTTTTTTTTTTGGCCAGGGCCAGGTTTGAACCCACCAACTCCGGTATATGGGGCCGGCACCCTACTCCTTGAGCTACAAGTGCCACCTTATGTTTAAATTTTTATCTTTTAATGTAAACACATTAGCTTCAAAGGTCATGATCTAATACCTATTATAAATTCACACAATGAGTCACATTAAAAGGAGGTGGGGGCTCCAATATTACTACTCTGATTAATTAGTTAAAAGTAACTAATTATTAGCAGCTGGAGAATTCCGGATTGGACAATAAACTATTTGCACAGGGCTTCTTAGACCTATCTAGTGATTTTAATTGCCTTTCATTTCCTTTTTTAAAATGAAGGTTTTCCATTGACTTGTATTTGGGGTCTAGTACAGTAGCACAAATGAAATAGTACCTTATAATGAATAAAAATTGAAGCACACAGTGCTCTTTCTCTCTTTCAGATTTCTGCCAATGCTACCCCTACAAATCCAATTCCCTTCCCTTACTAGTTGACAGATTGGAAAAAAAAAAAAAAAAAAAAAAAAGCCCAAAACTTAATCTCTAGGACTAGAAGCTTTACTTGCCACTAAGTCAACTGACTTGTTCCATGTCCCAAGGCAATCTGGAAGTAGCCTAGCTGTTAGAATGTTTCTCAGATAAATTCACATTAAAATTCTCTAGCAAGGTTGGTATTTTTGTAGTTCAGTGGAAGCACACTTTTATACTTTTTCCAATCGTACGGTACCTCTCTAAACCGGTTACATATCTACAAATCAGTATATTAAATGCATTTTGTGGGTGGGATGTTTTCCAAGCCACAATTCTTATTTGCTCCAAATTCTGTGAATGAGTTTTTAATTTTTAAGAACTACTGAAAACTACACCCTAAAGCTTATGCTCTCTCTGTTAAAGGGCCAGCTAGCTTCATTCTACTTTATTAACCTTTACAGGAAACCTAGTGGCAACTGCTAAATATAAAGAACTGGCGTAATTAATTTTTATTTCAAGGGATTCAGGGGCAATAGAAGACTTGTGCTTCATATCCCCAGTTACAGCCTCTTTCTCAACATTTTTCTTTTATTAACGCACACACAAAAAAATTACAGACTTGCCTTGTGAGGTCGAAAATAGAGATACAGGCTGAGAGGAAGAGGAAGAAACAAAGGAATCTGAAAGAAAATATACAGCATGAGAATTTGACAACCTCACACAGGAATTTTAACTTTAACTTTGTTTTTTGGGATGGGGGAAAGTATAATTTCACAGGGGTTAGCAAGGAGGGAAAACCCCACATAATTTCCAATTATTGTTTTCACTCACCTGGCAGCAAAACCTTATTTTCAAGATGCATTTCTATAAGTTAATCAATTTAATTTTTTTAGTGAAACATTCCCAGTTTCAAAGAAGAAAAGAGGAACCCTTAGCATTTTAAATTAAGCATAATCACAGAACAGATGATGCTCCTTTGCTATTATCCACATGGGAAAGGGAAAACAGGTATCTGAGTACTAATTAATATGCCCTTTTAACCATTTTCAACTGCATTTTGAGGAGTTAGCCATTAATATGAGCATTTAAAAATACCTAAAAGGCAAATATGCGAAGTTGACCCTAAATAATTATATTCCTTCTAAATTCGTTAACATGTATCAAAATTTCAAGTATACATATCCTCCTTCTGCCCTGCCATACACATACTCTTTAGCTTGGCAGTTATATCTCTAAGAATTTATCCTACAGGGCCAGGCGCAGTGGCTCATCCCTGTAATTCCAACACTCTGGAAGGCTGAGGCCAGTGGATCACTTGAGCTCATGAGTTCAAGACCAGCCTGAGCAAGAGCAAGACCTTGTCTCTAAAACATAGCTGGGTGTTGTGACAGGCTCTTGTAGTCCCAGCTACTTGGGAGGCTGAGGGAAGAGGGTCACTTGAGCCCCAAAGTTTGAGGTTGCTGTGAGGTCTGACACCATGGCCCTCTCCTGGGAAAGTGAGACTCTTTTTTTTTTTTTTTCTTGAGACAGAGCCTCAAGTTGTTACCCTGGGTAGAGTGCCGTGGCATCACAGCTCATAGCAACCTCCAACTCCTGGGCTTAAGCGATTCTCCTGCCTCTGCCTCCCAAGTAGCTGGGATTACAGGCACTTGCCACAATGCCTGGCTTTTTTTTTTTTTTTTCTCTCGTTGCAGCCGTCATGGTTGTTTGGCAAGCCCGGGCTGGATTCGAACCTGCCAGCTCAGGTGTATGTGGCTAGTGCCTTAGCCTTTTGAGCCACAGGTGCCAAGCCAAAAAAAAAAAAAAAAATTTTATCCTACAGACATATTTGCATACATGTACAAAGATATATGCATTGGTTATAAACAAGAATACTCTAAATGACCATAAATAGAAGACTAGTTAAAGTCATATCCCAACAATGAAGAACTTGCTGCCATGAAAAAGCATAATGTACAGCTATGTAGTTGTCCCTTGGAGGACTGATTGGGCCTACAACATTTTCTGTATTGAAATGCACAGGTGCTCAAACCCCGTATATAAAATGGCATAGTATTTGCATATAAGCTACACACACATCCTCTCATACACTTTAAATCATCTCTAGATTACTTATAATACCTAATACAATGAAATGCTATGTAAAGATTTGTTATATCATATTTTTTACTGCTGTATTTTTTTTTTAAAAAGATATTTCCCTGTGGTTTGTTGAATCCACAGATACAGAACCCAAAGATGCAAAAGGTCAACTGTATATGTTTACATAGTCCACATACGTATTAAACTTAAAAAGCAAAGTGTATTAGTGCATTTAGTATGCCCCCTTTGTGCAACAACAAAGAACTACCAAAAGGGACTGCAAAGTCTGGGGTGGGAGGAAGACTGCTTTTCACTACAATCTTTGGCCCTTAAAGGAAAAAAACCCCAAGAATATAAATGACCTTTTCAATAAAAATGTACAAAAATTAATAAAAACATTCATGTGAAAAACAAAAGCCTCCCAAAGTAGCCCTAAATAATACTGAACTTTGCATATTAACTCCTTTTTTTTTTCTTGCAATTATAAAAATGTTTTCACAAATATAACGGCTGTCCAGAAAGTATCCAGCCATGTATTATGAAAAATTGATATTGACAATGGCTAGGCTAGGAGCCCATAACTCAGTGAATAGGGCACCAACCATATACAGTGAGGCTGGCAGGTTTGAGTGCGGCCCTGCTCTGCTAAACAACAATGACAGCTGCAACAACGACAACAACAACAACAAAAAAAATAGCTGGGTGTTGTGGATGGTGCCTGTAGTCCCACCTACTTGGGAGGCTGAGGCAAGAGAATCGCTTCAGACCAAGAGTTTGAGGTTGCTGTGAGTTGTGACACCACAGCACTCTACAAAGGGTGACATAGTAAAACTCTTTTCTCAAAAAAAACAATGACAATGACAACGGTCCAACATTGTAGCTGGACTCTACCACAATGGCTCGCTAATTTTTTTTATCTTTGGTAGAGATGGGGTCCTGCTCTTGCTCAGGCTGGTCTCAGACTCCTGAGCTCAAGCAATCCACCTGCCTTGGCCTCCCAGAGCACTAGGCTTATAGGCATGAGCTACACCTGGCTAAGTTATAAATATTTTTTTAAATCTAAGAGTAAACACTAGAATCTACACTTTAGTAGACTAAATTTGCTATGCTCTTAAACTCAATTTTGGTAGCTCTAATAGAATGCTTGACAGAAATCGTTCTATAATTAAAATTTGGAAATTGTTTTCACTCTTCTTTTTTTTAGTATTCTAGGAAATTTATTTATTTATTTATTTTGCAGTTTTTTGGCCCAGGGCTGGGTTTGAACCCGCCACCTCCGGGACATGGGGCTGGCTGGCACCCTACCCCTTTGAGCCACAGGTGCCACCCCTCACTCTTCTTTTTTTTTTTTGAGAAGGAGTCTCATTATGTCACCCTCGGTAGCTCAAGCAACCTCAAACTCTTGGGCTCAAGCAATTCTCTTACCTCAGCCTCTCAAGTAGCTGGGACTACAGGCACGCACCGCAACGCCTGGCTATTTTTTGTTGTTGTTGTTGCAGTTGTCATTGTTGTTTAGCAGGCCTGAGCCAGCTTTGTACCCACTTGCCTCAGTGTATGTGGCTGGCGCCCTAACCACTGGGTGATGGGTGCCAAGCCTATTTTCACTCTTCTTCACTTGCTTGTAGATTTATCAGAACCATAGACAGATTTCTGGCAATTTGGTTAAGTCCTGGGATACGTCTTACCTATTGTCCTGCAGCTCCTTCCTCTGTCTTCCATTTTGGGGGTCACTTCTAATCTTTTTTTTTTTTTTTCCTGAGACAGTCTCAAGCTGTTGGCCAGGCTAGAGTGCCGTGGAGTCACAGCTCAAAGCAACCTGAAACTCCTGGGCCCAAGTGATTCTCTTGCCTCAGCCTCCCAAGTAGCTGGGACTACAGGCACCCACCACAATGCCCAGCTATTTTTTGACCCAGGCTGGATTTGAGCCTGCCAACTCCTGTGTATGTGGCTGGTGCCCTAGCCGCCTGAGCTACAGGTGCCGAACCGGTCTCTTAATGAATAAACTCCACCCTTGGTATGGAGAGTATACATGATAGAAATAACAATAATGGTAATGATGAAAACAATAAGAGCAAACATTTGTGAATTTATTTACATGTAAATTATTATTTATTTCCATGTAATCCAGATAAGTCCTAATATACAACTTAATTCTCACAGAGGTCTTACTGGGTGAAGAAACTATTATGATCGCCATTGTACAGATGAAATAATAGGGGTACAGAAAAATTACTTCACTAAGTAACAATCTGTCTTCAGAGTCTACACTTTTAACTGCTATATTTTTTAGAGTGGGGAAAATGGCCCAGGAAGTTGCAGTATCAGTTAATTACTAAGTGTAGGATAAATTATCTATACCAGTGACTCCTATTAACACAAAGATTTGGCAAACAAACCCACTGATGGGCTTCCATTTTAGCATAATCGCCAATTTCCAGCAAAAATATAACAGAAAGATTTCCTAACTCTTTTTTTTTTAAGAGATGGAGTCTCACTTTGTCACCCTTGGTAGAGGACCATGGCATCACAACTCTCAGCAACCTCCAACTCCTGGGCTTAGGCCATTCTCTTGCCTCAGCCTCCCGAGGAGCTGGGACCACAGGCGCCTGCCACAACGCCCAGCTATTTTTTTGTTGCAGTTTGGCCAGGGCTGAGTTTGAACCCACCACACTCGGTGTATGGGGCCAGCGCCCTACTCACCGAGCCATAGGCACCACCCAAAATTTCCTAACGTCTAAAGATTTATAATATTGATTAAAATTAAGAAAAACTATATCCTGGCAAAAATGACTGCCACCTTTTTACTGAGAGGACTTTCTTCTTTAGAGGATAATACTAGTACTCATCTTGGCACAAATGAATGTAAATAAGGAAGTGACATGAGGTTGGGGAAAGACTAGGAAGGTGAAGTTTGAGGAAAAGAAATCATTCAGCTGACTTCTTAGGTAGAACAAGTTGAATATAAATTAAGAAAGGTGATGGGTACCAGCCCCATATGCCGGGGTGGCGGGTTCAAACCCAGCCCCAGCCAAAAACTGAAAAAAAAAAAAAAAAAAAAAAATGGGCCAAGGACCTTAACAGACACCTCACCAAAGAAGATATATAAATGGCAAACAAGCCTATGAAAAGATACTTCACATCATATGCCACCAGGGAACTGTAAATTAAAACAGCAGTTAGATACTACTACATACATATTAGAATGGCCAAAATCCAGAGCACTGACAACAACAAATGCTGGCAAAGATGTGGAGCAACAGGAGCCCTCATTGGTTGCTAATGAGGAAGAAAAATGGCAATTGCATTGGAAAGCAGTTTGGCAGCTTCTTTGAAAACAAACATACTCTTCTTACCATGTGATTCAGCAGTTGCACTGTTTCATATTCACCACAAAGAACTGAAAATTATGTCAGTAAAAACCCTGGATATAGATGTTTGTGGCTGCATTATTTGTAATTGCCAAAACTTAGAAGCAACCGAGGTATCTGTACTAGTCCATTTTGCATTGCTGTAAAATAAACACCTAAGGCTGGGTACTTTATAAAGAGAAGAGGTTTATTCAGCTCTTTGTTTGGGGTCCTATACAAGAAGCATCCTGCCAGCATCTGCTTCTGGTGAAAGCTTCAGGTAGCTTCCAACCAAGGCAGAAGTTTGGGAAAGCGGGCATGGCACATGGTGAGAGAAGGAGCAAGGAGAAATAGAAAAGGAGGTGCTATGTTCTTTTAAACAGCTAACTCTCACATGAACTAATACAGTGAGAACTCATTAGCAGGGGGAGGGCACCAAGCCATTCATGAGGACCAGCTTTCCTGACCCAAACACCTCCCACCAGACCCTATCTCCAACAATGTGCATCGAATTTCAACATGAGATTCAGAGGGGCCAAACATCCAGGCCACATCAATGTCTTTCTGGGTATGAATGGATGAATAAACTGTCTTACCCCCTATGAAATTAAAGTATAAATAAGAGTCAAGCTTTTTCAACAAAATGGACTGTGGCTGACAGAGTTCCCCAAATTAAGATAATAGGAACTCAGTGGCCTTGGTGAGTGAGAGAATGCAGTCACATACCCTTTGTTCCCAGAGACTTCAGCTCCAAACAAACATCCTGTTTGTGCTTCTGAGCTAAGATTGTCCTTTGTAACAAGAGCTGAGAAACAGTGGCCAAAAGACTCCTCACGCCAGACTCGTCCTGGTTGTGGGCTTAGAAACCACATGGTGGGGATTCATTTATTTTCAACCAATCAGGACTGAACAAATTTAAATCTTTCATTTGCATATACAGACCTTGAGAACGTTCCCTATTTAAGCCAGATGTCCTCTTTGTTCTACAGAACTTGCTTTCATTTTGCACTGGAGGCTGCATCCGCCCCATCTATCTGCACATAGTTTTTTATACAAAATGAAGCTCTTTTTCTCTGCAGATCTCATGGTCTTTTGTTAACAATCCAGACAATGAAATATCATTCAGTGTTAAAATGAAATGAGCTATTCAGCCGCGAAAATACACGGAGGAACCTTAAATACATATTACTAAGTGAAAAAAGCCAACGTGAAAAGGCTGCATACTGTATGATTCCTACCATACAGTACGCAGAACTATGTAGGCAGTAAAAGATCAGGGGCTGCCAGAGGTTAGGGAGGAGAAAGGGATGAAAAGGTGGAACAAACAAGATCCTTAGGATAGGGTAACCACTCTGTATGGTACTATAACAGTAGATATATATCATTATACTTCTGTCCAAATCTATAAACTCTGTAATACCAAGAGGGAACTCTAATGCAAACTACTGTTTGAGTGATAACCATGTGTCAATGTAACAAATGTACCATGATGGTGGGGGGGGGGTGTAGGTTACACGGGAGGCTATGTGTGTAGGGGTGGATTAGGAGCGTGTATATAGGAAATCTCTGTACCTTCCCTGAATTTTGCTGCAAATCCAAATTTGTAATGTAAAGAAATGTAAGGCCGTAAGTCAAGAACTATGGTCAAAATTTGATTTCTACAGAAGTATATACATAGCTAAATATTAGCCAGCCATTGTTTCCTAGCTTGCCTTCCTGTAATTTCTTACTTCTTAAAAGTCACATATCCCTGACAGACGTGAAGTTTGTGACTTCCATAATTGTTCCTATATAACACTGCTATTGTAAAATGTCAGATTTCTCTTTGAAGTATCTTTCACATCCACCAGACCAATGGGCACGTATGCAAAATGAGCAACAGACCCTGGAATCCTCTACCCAAGAACTGTCTCAGACTAGAAGACAATTTCTGCTTCCAAACCATCTGAGTTCATCCCTAGCCAGTCAGCAGACCCAATTCCCTAGCCCTTTGTTCTCCAAACTACCTTTAAAAACCTTAGCCCCTAAATTCTTTTGGAGGTGGATTTGAAAAATGTATCCCTTCTCCTCACTCAGTGCTCTGTGATATTAAACTTTTTCTCTGCTGCAACCCCTTCAGTCTCACCCTATTGGGTCCTTCTTAGGCAATAGGAAAGGAGTCCACTTAGGTGGTAACAAAAATAAAACTGCTCAAGAAACAATGTCTATTAAAAATATTTAGTATGATTTTTGATTCTTATTTTAAGTGACTTTTTGAATTGACTATATTAAATAAGTTTTAATTTTGTTTGAAAAAAGGGCTGAGAGAAAACATATCAATATTTTCTAATCTAATCACCATAGGGCTATGACATTGTGAGATACAGGTTAAAAGGATCCCTTTCCAAAGTGTTTGGAGCCAGTGTATTTCAGATTACATTTCTTTTTAAATTTTGGAGTATTTGCATTATACCTTGAGTATCCCAAATCCAAATATCTGAAATCTCATTTTCTTTGAACTTCATGTTGGCACTCTTAGTTTCAGATTTGGGAGCATTTTGGATCTTCAATTTGGGATGCTCAACCTGTAAGTATTTGGTCTTTTTTCTTTCCTAGCAAAAAGCTCCTAAAACTCTTAGAATTTCTGGCGTGGTAAGAGTGTCTTTTGTATGCTAATGAGATGACTGGTAGCTGGGATCACTAGTTAATTTCAGGATGGAGGCAGGAAGTACAGAGGCATGATTAGAGATTTGGGACTTTCGGCTTTGCTCCCTGACCTCCTGAGAAGGGAGAGGGGCTGAAGCTTGAGTTGATCACCAATGGCCAATGATTTAATGAATCATGCCTAAGTAATGAAGCCTCCATAAAAACTCAAAAGGGCAGGGTTAAGATGGGCTTCTAGACTGCTAAACATGTGGAGTTTTGGGGGGGTACTGTGCCCAAATAGGGCATAGAAATTCTACATCTCTTCCCACAGTGTATGCCTTGCCCTAGGCGTCACTTTCACATGGCTATTTATTAGCAACCTTTGTAACATCTTTTATAATAAATGGCTAAGTTTAAGAGATGTGTTTTCCCTGAGTTCTGTGAGCTGCTCCAGCAAATTAATCCAACCCAGAGAGAGAGTTGTGGGAATTCCGATTTATAGCCTGTCATCCATCAGAAGCGCAAGTCACAACCTGGGGCTTGCAGTTGGCATATGAAGTGGGAGCAGTATTGTAGTACTCAGCTATCAACCACAGGTTCTGGGATTTGAGGCTATTTCCAGGTAGATAGTATGAGACAGCGCCAGAATTGGATTGAATTAGAGGATACATAACTGGTGTCTACTGCTGAAATGGTTGCTGGTGGGGGAAATCCCTGCATATGTTGGTGACTGGAGGTGAGATGGTGTGCTGAATAAGTGAGGGAGAGTAGGAGAAAGCACTTTGGTTTTTTTTCTTTTTTTCTTTTTTTGGCAGTTTTTGGCTGGGGCTGGGTTTGAACCCATGACCTCTGGTATATGGGGCTGGTGCCCTACTCCTTTGAGCCACTTGTAAAAGATACAAGGAAAACCTGTATATGGTACATGGGGCTGGTGCCCTACTCCTTTGAGCCACTTGTAAAAGATACAAGGAAAACCAAGCCAGGGTGGCGCCACCCTGGCTTGGTTTTCCTTGTATCTTTTACAAGTAGTGTATTATGTTTGATTTTTTCCTTCATATACGTTTTTAGATAACCATTTAAGTTATATATTAATTATATTTTCTATAATAAATACATCTTATTTAGAACATAACATGGATATAATAACATGGAAGAGTAAAAGAAATTTAAACTACACAGTAATTCTTTAGTATTTACCCCAAGAATCTTTCTATTATTCTGACAGTATAACACTTAAACAATATTTGAAATTAGTGTTCTGTTCTGGTGTAACTACTTTGATATCCCAGGAGGTTTCTGGTTTGTTGTGCATTTTTTTGTTTGCTTTTTGTTTACTTCTTTGTCTTGGTTGGTTTGTTGTTTTGTCCCTTTATCAAGAGGAAATAGCTTCCTTTCTGTTGTCCGTGTCATGTGTTATGCATTATGGGGAATTTTATGTCTTCTTGTGAGTATGGCAAAAATTGCCTTCTTGTTGTAAATATCAATGTTTTGGAGATAGTCATAATGTTGAGTTTATGCACTCTCTGTAAATCCATTCCTTTCTCTTTTGCCTGAAGATACACTTGGAAATAGAATGCTTGTCACTTAAGTAATTTTCCATAAAATATCAGAAATAAATAAAAGAAAGAAGTACACCCAAGTGAAATGTCTTGAGTGTAATTATGTAAGTGTACTACAGAAACTGAACTTGGGAGAGAAAAGAGCAGATTTTGTACAAGGTGCTCTAAGGGAAATAGAAAATTTCATATTTTAGTGTAGACAGAAAATAAGGAATGAAATGTTAAAAGCAGTAACAAACAATGGATTCAACTTTTAAGAATCTACTTGTTTCTAATAAAATACTAGTCAGTGCCAGAACAAAGTTCGGGTATGGCCTTTTTCCAATTGCCTTGCCCTCAGTTGGCTTGTCCTAGTCAGACCCCTTGGGCTACCAACTTTCAATCCACAACTTTAGCACAATGATTCATGTGATGAGAAGAAGAATGTGTTATTATGCCCCTGAAATTTGTCTGTTGTACTGCTATCTTAGTTCATTTCTACCGTATTTACTTTGTTAAGATGTGCACTTTATTTTGGAACATACAGTCTACAAGGGAAACCTGCCGTATACACAAATCATGTGAAGCCCAGGTAAACTGGGATAGACAACAGAAGGCAAAATAATGCCAGGACATGAGGGACTGCAGATTGGAGAGTGGAGAGGGAGACTGGGGCATCTGAGTTGAGCCTTGAAGAATGATTACTGCTCAGGGTTTGGTGAGAAGCTCATTCTGTTTGGTATTATAGTTTCCTGAGGTGAGAAAGAGATGAATCAAAAAAGGGAAGTGGAGCTTGATTATCTCACTGGACTAAAATGTGTGATTTTGGAATCAAGGTTAGAGCTGGTCAGAGTTGTGCTTTAAGAAGAATTTTCTACCCTTGAGAGCGGAGTGCATTGGGAAAAGAACAAGGTAGAGAAATCACGCTTTCCTGTCAACCCCGTAACTCCATTACTCTCCACGTCAAAGTGCCTCTCTTTGGTATACTCTTCAAATGAGTAAAACGTCACAGCATTTAACTATGCTCTGTCTAGCGTCTGATCTTTCATCAGGTGTTCACATTAGCATTCTTTAAATTCTCATTTACCTGAATCCTGTGGATCCAAGAGAAAAAAATACAATCCTGTCATCTTAAGAAAACGGTGCCAGGAAGATCAAAGTTTCTGGTTCCAGCCTTTATCTTCCTTATCTAAAACAACAGAAAGTGTAATGAATTACTGAAAGTAAAGTATATGCAGGTTTTGAGTGTGCAGTTTTCTACTTTTTTTTTTTTTTCAATTAAGATTGGGTTTTTGATGGTATTCGTAGTTACTCCTTATTAGTTTTAATGCTTTTAAGGATGAAAAAACCTAAAAAGGCAGTTAATCAAAAACATGTGTTATTAACTTTGGGAATCATTCTTGACGTACTCCTCCTGATATCAGAAGAACAGTCTGAGGATGGGAAAATCAAGGTACAAATTTGCCTTCTTCCGTTTAGGAGGAATAAGGTACTGCTCACTGCAGCATCCATCTATATTTTAAAAATATTGGAAAGAGTCTGACACTTGGTTAGAAGCTATGTCTAATTTATATTGCTTGGTTTATTTTCTCAGCATCTCTTTCTTTCTTGGGAACATCTCTATCTTCTGGGAAGAAAATTGCTTCTTACTTGTAGAACAACTGATTGTCCTTGGTCACAGGGCTGGGCACATAAGAGACAATGTGTGACCAAGTGGTTTTTGAGGTCTTAATTTGAACTGTTCTGAGGCTAGATGAATACTTTGGTTTGGTGATGTGAGATATTAATCCTTCCCTTTTCGTATAGGATTGGCCTTGAGTTTTTGTTAACCTATAAAAAAATTCCCAAGGAAAATGCTCTTAATCCGTCAACTCTTTTCTATTCCTAACACTTCTCCCCTTGTTTTATTCATGGGAGATGTGCCGGGCATGGAGTTAGGCCCACAGACTCAATGGCAGAAGGCAGTGTGCACCCTGAATATTTGGCACAGCTGCCCAATGCACATACAAACACACAAGCCTAGTGCAGTCCGGGGCACCTCGAGTTCCCAACAGAGTGGCAGGGCTAGGAACTGGCGCTGGACTGGGGGCAGTTATGGTGGGAGTAGCAGAAGCAGAAGCAGTGGTAACTCTGGTGACAGCTGCAGAACAAGGAGAGAGATAAAGCAACACATAAGGGAAGTGCAGGGACTGATGGGACCTGCCCATCTTTCTCCAGGGCCTGTCCTCGCATCATTTGCACAATTATTAAACTCTGTTGCCTAAATTTCAGGACAGGAGTTTCCTGTGCTCAAGCAGTCCTTTGCCAGTAAATCATTGCCAAATAAAAAAAGAGCACCTACAAGAACATTGTACTAATACATATCAGGAATTATTAGAATTGTTCCAAGAGTTTAGAAGCTTTGGTTTCCAGAACTACTGCAATAGTGCAAAGCAAATATCCACAAGCTTAAAAATAGAAATCAAATTTAGAGGTCATTGTATTTTGCAGAAAAACAACATTATGTTCATACGAAGACTTGAATCCCAGTGATTTTTACTTCTGCTCTTCAACTATAAGTGAAAAAACAGTTTGTGGGAGGAAATCCAAAATGTATAGTGCTTTGGGAAAGGAGATATCAAGACAATGAAAGAACTAGGCCAGCACCAGCCAATGGTATGTTTAAACTTTTTTTTTTTCTTAATTTTGATGTTTTAGAGACAAAGCTTCACTCTTTTCACTCAGACTGAAGTGAAGTGGCTCAATCATGGTGCACTGAAACCTTGAACTCCTAGGCTCAAGCGATACTCCCTCCTGAGGATCCCTTCTAGAGGATCCTCCCTCCATCCTATAGAAGATGCGTGCGTCTATAATTGGCTGGGTTTAAAAAATATATTACATTAATAATATTAAAATGTTATCATTATTATTTTGTAGGGGTCTCATTCGCTAGGTTGTCCTGGTCTCCAACTCCTGGCCTCAAGTGATCCTCCTGCCTGGGCCTCCTAAAGTGTTGGGAATATAGGTGTGAGCCAAAACGCCTGGCATATACATATACATATATATATACACACACACACACACACACACACACACACATATATATATATATATATATATTTGTTTATTCAGTGATTCCACAAAACAGCACTAAAAACTACTGGATAAGCCGTTAGACAGGGACAAGTTTTGAACTTCATGTAAAGAACTTTTTAACAGGGCGGCGCTTGTAGTTCAGTGGTTAGGGCGCCAGCCACATACACCCAGGCTGGTGGGTTTGAACCTGGCCTGGGCCAGCTAAACAGCAATGACAACTGCAACAACAACAAAAATAGCTGGGCATTGTGGCGGGTGCCTGTAGTCCCAGTTACTTGGCAGGCTGAGGCAAGAGAATCACTTAAGCCCAAGAGTTTGAGATTTCTGTGAGGTGTGATACCACCGCACTCTACTGAGGGTGATGTAGTGAGACTCTGTCTCAAAAAACAAAAAAAAACAACAAAAAAAAAACAACTTTTTAACAGCTATTGTATCTAAGATGTGACAGGTGACTAGATTAGATGCCCTTCAAGGACCCTTTCATATGTTGCATATCTATATTGTATGATCTGAATGTTGGGTGTACTATGGAGAAAATTCATTTCCAGCTTGTTAAGCAATGCAATATGAAGGTCACTTAAGACACCCAGGATAGGTGGCCTTGTCTATTTTTCTATTAAATCATGAGTAATATATACTCTGTCAATCTCTAAGATTAATAGTTCTATTTTCTACTTACTATTTTTGAGAAAATTCCATTATGAAAGTAATTTGTGGGAAAAAAGAAAAATTTCTAGACCAAAAATTTCTTGAGGCTATTGATGTACACATTCTATAAATTCTTCACTTCTCGGCTTTGATAGGTTTCTAAGGTTTTGTCTCTAAAATATTGACAGGTAAACATTAAGAATGATGAGATTTCTAGGTTAGATAATGGCTAATTACTTTCAACAAAAGCATAATCTCTCTAGATGGATGCAGTCTCCACAATCAATTTTTGCTTATGTTTGCAAAATCATCTTTTTGTGTGACACTCAACTTTGTAAAAATTATAAAGTTAAGATAATTATGCATTTATTTAACAATTCAAAAGCATTGGAAAATGAAACGATTCAACAAGAAATATTTACATTGCACAGTAGCAATATGCAGACACTGTGGATACAGCGAGGGACGTGCCATTGTCTTTGAACTCGTAGGGTTTATAGTCAAAAGCAGGAGATAAACAAGCTATCAATCACAGCTTGGAAAACACAACCCACCTGCACCTCTTTTCTGCCCCTGTCCTCACCTCCTTGCGTTCTTCCCTGCCTCCGTGCCACCCCCACCTTCTATATTGCAAGTCTGAGGAAGGCAAAACCTGGATACACTACATCCGGGAACCCTGTCTGGGATTGCTTAGGCCTGAAAGTGGAGACATAGTGGGGGCTGAGCCTCCCCCTATGTGTGGTTAGAAGTGACTTCATTCCTAATGTTCCCTCTATCAGAGGTGAGAGGCCCATTCACTATTTCCCCAGTTACTGATCAAATTTTTCTCACCCAACAACGGGGAGGTTTTTCGTACCAACATTCCTGTTTCTTCACCCACCCAGCTTATTTGCTTCCACCCCCACCCCCATTGCAGCATTTATGCACGGGAGGCCCCAAGCAGGGTCCCCGGATGTGGCGTGCCCCATCCATCTTGTAAGTCAGTGGGAGGTGAAACTTG
Organism: Loris lydekkerianus; assembly: GCA_963574355.1. NCBI lineage: Eukaryota > Metazoa > Chordata > Mammalia > Primates > Lorisidae > Loris > Loris lydekkerianus. The sequence goes on from CAUYPK010075282.1 coordinate 22,678, forward strand.
ATCTGAGGGGCCCCAAGTCATGTCAGCAGCGGAGAGACTGATCTTGCCAGACATCATGGTGATAAACTCAAGGGAGGAGAGAGGGGAATTCTCACCACATATACAGGGGACACTTGTTCGGCCCCGTTATTGTCGTCAGCTCTCAGGCGGGGTCCCTAATGGGCTGTTTCCCGACTTCCATTTTGTGATTCTGAGGGGTGTGGCTAAACATCAGCAGAGGGAGGAGTCTTAGGTTTGGCCAATCATCGAGGGGAAGAGGAGAATAGTGGGGGGGGGGCTGGGTACCTCCCACTACATATATAGGAGGCACCAGTTGTGCTAGTTCTCTGCCTGCTGTGTCAGTTCTCTCTCGGAGGTTCTGGCTGGTGTCTTCAGGGGTGCTGTTTCCTGATTTCCATCTCAGGAGTTTTGAGAGAGGTGAGGCCATCTCTGAGGGGTATGGAGTTAAGTTGGTAGAGAGAGGAGTTCCAGGCTTGACCAGACTTCAAGATGGAAACCCTCAGGGAGGACGGTGGACCTATCACCACTGAGTGGGCAGTGTGGCCCTGCTGTCTGTCAGTCCTGGGATGTCTCAGGCAGGGTTGGTAGGAAGTATTTTGTGACTTTCATATTGGTAGCCTGAGGGCCCAACTCTGGTCATCAAAGGAAAGACTCCTAGGTTCTGTTCAGTATCAAAGTGAGGACCTGGAAGAAAACCTCTCACCACAAATAGAGGGGCCCCCATGCCTGCCCTATGCTTGCTGTCAGCCCTAAGTAGCCCAGTGTAGGATTGCTAGATGTTATATATACAGAATTCTATGTTGGTATTCTGGAGGGACTGGGGTGAGGCTTTTTGGGACAGGGTCCTGCTGTCAGCTCTGGGCAACCCCAGACAGGATTCCTGGATGTGGCGTATCCAGACTTTCATCTTGGGAATTGAAAACCTAAGGTTTTTTTTTTTTTTTTTGAGATGGCCCCTAATGTGGGCCTTAGGCAGCGACTCCAGACAGGATTCCCGGAAGTGGTGTGTCCAGGCGTCCATTTTGAGAGTCAGACACGTGAGGTTTTTATTCCTGAGATGGCACCTGCTGTGGGCCCTGGGTGACGCAAGACAGGATTCCCGGATGTGGTGTGTTCAGACGTCCATTTTGGGAATCAGACACATGAGGTTTTTTCTTGAAATGGCTCCTGCTCTGGGTGTCCCAAGACAGGATTCCCGGATGTGGTGTATCCAGACTTCCATCTTGAGAGTCAGGGCACTGAGGCTTTTTCTGAGCTGGCTTGATTCTTGTAGGTAGAGTAGTCCCAGATCCTGTCCCACTTCAGGGAGAGAGGTGTCTGAGGGAGGAAGTGAGGGCACCTCACTGAGGGCAGTGGAAGTTCCACAGAAACCTGCCCTTAACGTCAGCATTGAAAATCCCCAGGTAGGGGATTCAGGCGTCACCTGCCACCCTCTCCCCACTTTCTTTCCGGGTGTCTTAAAGAGATTTGGTCCTTGGGCTGAGAGAAATATCCCCAGATCATCAGGCAGTGCAGGCACTTTTGGGATATAAATATTTTGAGGATGGCTAATGAGACCTTTCACCACAGACAAGAGGCAGCAGCAGGGAAAACTCCTGTCCCTGTTTCCTGACTCTGGCCCCACCTCCTTGCTTCCTTCCCTGCCACCATGCCACCCCCACCTTCTATCTTGGAAGTCTGAGGAAGGCAAAATGTGGATACACCACGTCTAGCAAACCTGTCTGGGATCTCTCAGGCCTGAAAGCAGGGACATAGTGGGGGCCAAGGTCTCCCCCTACATGTGGTTAGAAGTGACCTCACTCCTAGTGTCCCCTTTACCAAAGTATTCTCCTCTTTGCAACCCTCCCCACCCCACATCAACCGTGGTGGAGCTTATGCAGCAATGCTTGCTCACTTGGAGCTTTCCCTGCAGAAGTGAGGCCTTGAGATGAGGGAGGGCTATGAATACTTCGAAGGAAGACAGAGGATACTCCCTCCCTACAGAAAAAATTGGCTTAATCACCCATTTGTTGTCAATCCTGGAAGACCCTATGCAAGGGTCCAGGATGTAAGCTCCAACCTGAGCCTTGCACAGGGAGTCCCAGACCCTACTAGGGGTCATTTTAAGACTGAACAGACACTTTGCACCAGAACAATGGGGACCCAGCCCTTCTCTGCTCTTTCTGTCAACAAGGGAAGATCAGGCATGGTGATTGGATGTGGCATCCCTTTACTGTCTGGGGGGAGGAGACAACCTTGGTCTGATGGTTGTGACTTGAGTTCAGCAAAGGAGTTCATGCCCTTCAGGTGTCAAGATGAGGACTCCAAAGAGGACTTAGGAGACCTACTACATGTAGAGGGATCCCACTGAAATCTGTTTCTTTTAGTCAGCCCGGGGAGGCCACGGGAACAGGGTTGCCGAATGTGCATTCTCACTTCCACTTTAAGAGGCAAGGGAAGTGAGGATGTTTCTGAGGGTGTAACCTCAGGCTAACAGTGGACACAGTCTTAGGCCCTACAAGGCATCAAGGAGATGACCCTGAGGGAGGACTGAAGGGACCTCTCCTCTTAGGTGGATGCTGCCCTTACCCACTCTGATTCTGCTGTCAACCTTAGGAGACTGCAGGCAAGGTTTACCAGATATTGCATTTGGTGAGGACTGCAGGCTCACTCTCCATTCTCCCCATAAAAGAGGGATCCTACAGAGTCTGACTGTCCCCTCTTCTAAGCCCTGGGAGGATCCAGGCTGGGGTTGCCAAATGGAAGGAGCTCTAATCTGCCACAAGCTCTTCCAGGAGCTAAAGGGCTGCAGATTTTCAGAATGGCAAGATCTTGGTTTGAGGGGGAGACTTCCAATAAGCAGAGTGGGACAGGCCCAGTTAGGAGTAAAAGTGAATACTTTGAGGCAGGACTGACTGTTTCCCCCAACATAACAAACCTGGGAAGAGGTGACTAAATTTTGTGCCCTTTTATTTTTGTCTGGAGTGTCCCAGGGAAGTGAAATCTTTGAGCTCAGCCTGTGACGTCAGCAGAGGGAGGAATTCTAGGATCAGTTGAGAGCCAAGGTAAGGTAAAGACATTGAAGAAGGACTAATGGTACTTATTAACCCAGACAGAAGGGGGCCCACAGAAACTTCGTTTTGTCCGTGCTGTTAATTCTGCGACTGTCTAGGCAAGAATGACGAGACGTAGTATACCTTCACTTTTTCCAAGTTGTGGATGCCAATGCCTCCAGGAGCTGAGTCCTCAATTTGAGGGGGTATGATCATGTACTCAGAGGAGGTGAGACCAGGCCCTTTAAGGAGTAAAGAGGAATACTCTGAGAGAGGAGAGACGGTCCCTCCATAGCAGAACAGATGTCTTCCAGCATTTTCTGTCACCTGGGAAACTCCAGGTAGGGGTGGCTAGATGTGAGTCTCTTCACTTTTGTCTTGAGGGCCTCAGAGAGGTGAGTGTCTTTGACTAGAAAATCAGTTCAGCTGAGGAAGCCACATCAGGTTACCAAAAGTCCTCCTGGACTGCCAGCAGTCAAGGTAAGGACATTGGCTGAGAACAAAAGGTAACTCCCAATTAAGAAAAAAGAGTTTTCCACAGTCTGGTTGTCTCCTGTTCTCAACCCTGGCAGAACCCAGGCAGAGATTGTGGGATGTGGTGCACCCTGGCTTTTTCCCAGGGTGGAGCATATGTCTCAGGTGAGGTTTTGGTCTAATGGGACAATGCCAGATTTCAACTCAGGCTATTCAGAGCTTAAAAATGTATTCTGTGAAGGAAGATTTAGGGAATCCCCTGTGGCAGAATAGATGGGGTTTAGCCCTTGCTGTCAGCCCCAGAAGGCCCAGGCAGGGGTGTCCAGATGTTGTGCCTTCTCACTTTTGTCTGTGTTTTCAGAGAAGTAAGGACATTGGTCTTAACAATTGACAATCTGAAAAGGAGCCATATCAGGTCAACAGGAGGACTTCCAGACTGCTAAGGTAAGGACCCTGAGTGAAGACTGAGAGCACACCACCCCTCCTAGGACTGAAGATGCACTCAGTTCCACTTTGCCCTTATTATCAGCTCTTGGAGTCCCTGAAGCACAGAGGTTGGGAGTGGTGCACTCTTAATTCCATCTTGCTGGTCTTAGGGAAGCGAAGACTTGTTCTGAGGTGGGTAGACACAAGATAGCAGAGAGGAGTCCCAAGTCCTGTCTGGTATCAATATGAGAAACAAGGGTACCTGTCACATAGAATAGATAGAATCCTCACAGAGTTTGCCCCTCTCTTGCTGTCATTCCAGGGAGCCCTGTGCAGGTGTGGTGCTGTCTCACTTAAGGTCTCAGGAATTGGAGTTATTATTCTAAAAATTTTGCCTCATGTCATCAAGGTTAAAATCCAGGCTTTGCTAGAGGAAAGATGAGGACCTTAAGTGAGCAAGAAGGAGATCATCGCCCCCAGAGTCTGAGGACCTTATAGACTCTGCCCTCTACATCTATCAGCCCAGGGAGCCCAGGGTTGGGCTTACAGTCTGTAGCTTGAAGGGATCTCTGAATACCTCTTACAGGGCTTTAGGAACTGGGATTGGGGGCCTTGGTCAGTGTGTCACATGCCCTCAGATCACAGAATAGAAGAGTCCCAGTCAATGTGAGTCATATGCTTTGAATATGTATCAAGGGCCCTATTCCCAAGAACAGAGGGAGCCTCACAGCACCGAACCCCACCCTCTCTACCATCAATCCTGGAGTCTCAAATTTGCTGACGAGCTGCACCTGAGGATCTTTCTTACATCCTCCTACAGTTTCCTAGGGCACAGACAGTCTAGGAAGACAGAAGAACTAGGAATCCCTGCAACACCACCTAAAGAGAAGACCTATAAGCCTCTTTGTCAGGTCATATTGAGTGAGTTTTTTAGCTGAGGCCACTCACGATGTTTCTCTCTCCCCAGGTCTGTGGAATCTCATCACTCACACTCCTGCTCACACTCCTATTTGCTTCTCCCGACAAGAATAATCATGCCTGTCTCCCCAAAGCATCCTCGCCTCTCCTTTGAGCAAGACATTGAGGACCCATTTGACTTACAGGAATTGGACGAAGTACAGATTTCTGCCAGTGAGGAGGATGAGTCCTCTTTCCTTTCCTCTTCCTCTTTCATCTTCTCCTTTCCATCCTCTTCCTCTTCCCTCTCTCCTTCTCTCACACTCCCTTCTTCCCCTTACCCCTCATTCCTCTCCCTCTCCTCATCTTCCTCCTCTCCTACTTCATCTTCCTGTTCCTCCCCCTCCCCCTCCCCCTCCCCCTCTATACTGGTTTTAGACAGTTCAGAGGAAGAAGAGTTTGCTGCTGAGAATCTGAGTCCTCCCCATATTTCTTCGAGCATCTGCTCCTCCTCCATTTCATGGAACGTATCAGATGAAGAGCCCAACAACCAAAAAGTGGAGGAGAGTTTAAGCTCTCTGCAATCCTTAACTGACACTGAACATTTTCTCAAAGATCCACTAGAAGAAAAGGTGACCGATTTGGTGCATTTCTTGATTGTCAAGTATAGATCAAAGGAGCCCATCACAAAAGAGGAAATGCTCCAGGTTGTGGCCCAAAGTAATAGCCAATTCCCTGTGATTTTAAATAAAGCATCTACATGCTTGCAGGTGATCTTTGGCATTGATGTGGAGGAAGTGGACCTCACTGGCCACTCCTATGTCCTTGTCAACTCACTAAATCTCACTTATGAGATGCTGGGTGTGGGTGACAACCCAAGCATGCCTAAAAATGGTCTCTTGATAATTGTCCTAGGTGTGATATTCATAGAGGGTAACTGTGCCTCTGAGGAAAGCATCTGGGATTTCCTGAATATGATGGGATTATATGCTGGGAGTGAGCACTTCATTTATGGGGAGCCCAGAAAGCTCATCACTGTAGATTGGGTGCAGGAAAATTATCTGGAATATCGGCAGGTGCCTTATAGTGACCCTCCACACTATGAATTTCTGTGGGGTCCAAGAGCTCATGCTGAAACCAGCAAGATGAAAGTCCTAGAATTTTTGGCCAGAGTCAAAGGGTCTGACCCCACTTCCTTCTCCAGCTGGTATGAGGAGGCTTTGATCGATGAGCAAGAGAGAGCCCAGGCTGAGTTTAGCTTTGTAGACAGTGATGTTTCTACTTCCACTGCAGAATATTGGTCAGAAGCTTCACCTTGCTCAGATGAATAATGAGGCACATTTTTCACTCCGTGTTTGAAGAGGGCAGTAAAGGTTCTAAGTATGGAGGACCAGAGGCTGGGAAGAACAAAATGTATGGCAACTTTGTGTTCCTTTTATTTCTTTTTATTTTTTATTAAACTAAATCTTAACTGTATATATTTATGGGGTACAATGTGATGATTTGGTATGCAATGTGGAATGCTTAAATCAAACTTTTTTTCTTTTTTTTAATTAAATGATAATTGTATGTATTTATGGGGCACAATGTGATGATTTGATATACAATGTGAAATGCTTAAATCAAACTGTTTAACATAACCATCACCTCACTATTACAGAAAATATACAGAAAAATGTGCTATGCTTAACATTTGGATTTCTTTAACTCTTTTAGTTTATTATGTAAAATTAAGTTATAAATACCTGGATTTGCTTGGCTTATTAAAGTAAGTAGGAGAAATGTTAATAAATATTAATAAGTTAAAGTTTTGGCTGACCAATTCTTTTATTCTCCAAATGGTCATTGGGTATTTTGTCTTTGAAAGTCATTGTGGGGATGCTATGATAAGCAAGAAATGGTAGAGTCTTGGAACATCAGTCATATCAGGAAGATGGTGAGATGTCTTTACTCTTTTTGGTCCTATTTCCCGTAGGCCTGGTAGTCATACTGGTCACAAAGTCAATCAATTATTGCCCCCCAAAACCATAACCTTCATTTAAATGACTTGATTTAAGCTATGTGCATATTATTTAGTATCTTAGTATTTGACATTTCATCTAGATTTACATGTAGTTTTCTTTGGTATGATGTATTTCAAAACAGTCACTGATGTGTGACCCCCAGCTTTCCTTCCCATGTTGCACTAAGTAGCACTAAGTCTGCTGCTTTCTTGGAAAAAACAATCTCAATTCACCAAAAGAAAGATTGTAACTGACTAAAAAAAAAAAAATGGCTTTTCTGCAGGCAAAGGGTCCATAGAGTGTTTAGGAATTCAAGCATGGTGCAAAGTAATCTTAGATTATATAGCATAAACAATAGTCACATGGTCATGCCAGGACTTACCTAGCACCCAATCAGAATAGTAAAACAGGCTTGCTGGGACTATCTCAGAGTTCTACTGGAAAGAGTTAAGACCAAAAGAACAAGTATAAAGGATTGGGGAACCTAATACAGCCACACACGAACCCTTTTCCCTCTTCCTCCCTCTCCTCTCCTCCCAAGACAAAGACACAAAGTATCTGGCTAGCTCCACCCCAAACAGTTTGGGCCAAAGACCCTAACCTTGCAGGCAAGATGTGAAATTTGCCCACCACCTGTGGCCCCATATAAAAAGGGTCTCCAACTGCCCCCAGGTACAGAGACCACCTTTGTACTTCCCAGACGTGTCACACTCCCCTTTTAATAAACTGGCCCTGATCATTGCACCAGTTTTGTCTCTGAGTGCGATCTCTTACACATTTCATAAGAACAAATGAGCAAGAAAGTGGAACTCCAGATGTGAGAAGTTAAGTGTAAATGCCCCAAACCAAGGCATTTTTGGGTTTTGAGAAACTGCAGTTCCTAGTGTGAGAGTGTTGTGCCCGAGTCACGGGATTCCCTACATAAATCACCCAGAGACCAAGTCTGATGCAAAAGTAAGAGGCTATTTATTTACAAGCTCGAGCCTGGGCTCCCTGGTCCTGGCACAGCAGGAGAGCAGAGAAGGCCCAGTCTCAAAAAGGAGGGAGGTTTTTAAGGGTACAAAAAGAAAAAAAGGGAGGGGGTGAGGTGAGCTGCTAGGGCGAGTTGATAGGGGGCGTCTAGGGGACTGAGCACTTGTCCTTGGCTGTCTTGGAGAGTGTTATTGCTTGGAGCAGACATTGTGCAAGGGTGTGGATCACGGGGCAAGAACGGGGGGTGGGGGAGGGAGCAGGTTGCCTAATGCCTTTGGTATGCAGCTGCAAAATGAAGACTGAGGGACAAGATGAAGTTAGTTTTAACAAAATGGAGTTAACTTGGTCCTTACAAGAGTTAGTTTTCAGTGAAGCTGTGGGTGGTGGCAGGGGGCCAGGCTATCAGGTACAGCATCTTATAGGTGAAAGAGAAGCCTAGAATAGAAAACTGCTCAGGAATTACTTTTAGGTTGTGGACAAACAACCTGAGGCAGGCATAGAAGGTGTCCCACACACATCACCTTCTTGAATTTCCTAAGGAGTAGAGTGGTAGTGCCTAGAATCCACCAAGCCAGCATTCTTTTTTCCCTGGTGAGACACAGAGCCCACTCCATTAAAATGACATTAAAGCATTCATGTGGAAACCCTAAATTAGTTTCATAGTAGGGGTGAGTACATTGGATACTTCAGGACTTTTGATATATCTTGTTAAATTCCCTTCTAGAATTTTTTTCCAAGTTTCTTTATCCACCAGTGATGGATGTGGTTCATAATTTCCTACTATGATAGCCTCCTACCAATTATTTAAAAATATTTCTAATTTTGAAGGTAAAAAATTATATCTATTTTTAATTTACAGGCTTTATTACCAGTAAGCCTAAACATTTCTGCCTTTTGCAACCCACTTATTTTATGTCTTTCACTCATTACTCTGAATGTACTTTGCTTCAGGTCAGATATTTGCAAATACTTTGTCATCTAATAAGGACATTAACTTTGTGTCTCTCTTATATGTTAAAAATAGTTTACCATCTTGCCACAGTTTCTTTTTCTCATAGAGGTGTTTTTAACTTTAGTGTTTTGGCAGCCAAATCCATCATTTCCTTTACACTTTCTGGTTCTGGCTTTGATTACAGTTCTTGCAAAATTCTCCCCCACTATGTCATATAAATCTCCATCTATAATGACTTCTGGTCCTTCCATGAATTTTAAAACCTAATATTTCATTTTCTATCATTTATTTTGTTGAGTGAAGGAATGTAGGGATCTTTACAGTTTTTACAGTTTTCTCCTGGAAAAAAATCCAGTTGTCTCCATAACATTGTATGTATTTATTTGAAAATCCTATTGATTCTTCTACATTTCCATCTGAACAGATCACGTATAAACCCGGATTTTTTAAAACAATATATTTAGTAAACTCGGGTGTTTGGGGGTTCTAAATGGATATTTAATAGGGTTACCAACCATTAGGAGAATATTCTGTTTGGCAGAATTCCAGAGGTGTCTATGGAAGGCCAGTAAATAGATTTGTACAGTGAGGGGAGGATTTGGCAAATCAGAGATTTATGGTTCTTCTAACAGAGGCAGCACACACTCAGATGGAGCTATGGAGGAATGATTGCCCAGGATGGACACTTTTTAATACGTATTTCCTTTAAATCTGAGTTAATACGAGATCTCTTCAGATAGAATTATAGATAGAAGAATCAATAGTATTTCAAAATAAATGTGAACATAGCATTACTGAAAATTATTAAACATTTTAAAATATATACAGTATAAGAAAAACAATGGCCTCACTGCCAAAACTTGCGGCAGCAGCTGTGACAATGTTAGTAAACCTGGGATCTTAGGTCTCAGGTAAGACAGCTTTCTCCCACAGAGAAGTGGGAGACCAACATGTAAGCGGCTTCTCTGAAAGGAAACCACAGCTGTTAAAATGCCAGGATGCTGAAAAATGCAGGTGTCCAATTTGGATCTGCGGGATAAACTGGAGAATGTGACTGAATAAGAAATTCAGTTAGAGATTTTTCCTCATACTTGTGTGTTTCCCCCCTAAGGACGCCCCCAGAGGCTACCCTGATGCCGTCTTTGTCATCCTGGACACAGAAGCTGCACACTTGACCCAGACAAACATTTCCAAGTTCCAGAGAAACTCAGAGAGACATGAAGGAAAGTTAGACTCACTCACAACTATCAGTTGTGGGGATTGAAGAAATAAGTGAGGAAGGAATTGGGGAAACTGACTGGGTCTCCAGGACTGGATGCCTAGAAACCTCACGTGTTTGCCGAGGAAAAGGGGTCGTGTGAACTTGACAGTAACTCGTACATCCTCTGGTCAAGAATAAAATAAATGCCACTGTAGATTTCAGATGCTTTAGGCAGAGGCCTCCAAACTGCCCATTCTCATGAATTAGAAGCAGAAGCAGATAATTCTATAGTGGATGGCTGGGAAGAGTTTGGGGAAAGAAACCCTTACTGAAAATCTCTTTTCTTGACCTGCCAACAAGTCACCTATTATATCATTAAAAATGCATTATCTAGGGCTATCTGGTGAAAAGGGTGTGGTGCTGGAATTTGTGTGTCCAATGAGAGGGTGTTTTTAGATGAGATTAGCGTTTAAATGCAGAGAGTCTGAGTAAGCAGACTGTGATCCTGCACGGGGGTGATCTTCATCCAATCAGTTGAAAGCCTCAGGACTAGAACAGAAAGACTGGTCTCCTCAAACAAGAGGGCACCTTCAGCACCTGAGCTTCAGAGGACTTCACCTGTATCACTGGCTGTCCTGGGTCTGTGACCGAAGGGCTTCAGACGGGACCATGCCAGCGGCTGTCCTGGTTGTCCAGGATGCCAACACACACTAGAGATTTGGACTTTCTGGCTTCTTTAATTGTGTGAGACAATTAGTTACAATACATCTCTGTTTGCGCGCGTATACGTGTATGTGGACACACACAAGCATGTCCACGCCAGGATTGTCCGGAAAGTACACAGCCACCATCAGTATCATTTTTCATAACACGTGTCTGGATCCATTCTGCTCCTGTATACATCTCTTGACTTTCTTATATCACTTCTCTGAAGATCCCTGGCTTAATACAAAAGACAAATTTTATTGGGAAAAGGAAAAGAAGTCATCATAATCTATTTCCACATTAGTTATTCAGCTCCCTGGGCTCAGAAAGAATGGAACATAAAGTAAATACGTTTTATGAAGAAGGCAAAAACAAACAAAAGGAATATAAAATCACTTCCCATCCAGTACGGATAGCTGAGCATCTGAAGGGATGGACAGGTCCACAAAAGGGAAGACGTGGAGGAAAACCAAGACGCCCAAGGCAGACTGCTCTGCATGACCGTCCCAGAACGAGCCTGAAAGTGATAACTAGGAAGTTAAAATTCCTCAGAGGCAAAAGCTACGGGGATGGGCAGGGACCTGATGAGGGAGATGTGAGTCTCAGGTCGGGAAGGTCACAGATATTTGGTGTATGTTAGAGTGAGACCCCTGCCACAGAAGCTGGGGAGAGGACTCCATCTTTATGAAATCTTATTCTTAAAAAAATAAAAAAGCAAAATGAAGGAAAAAGCAACATTAGGCTCCTCAGCAATCAAATTTCCCGGGCACTGAAATTAGGGTAAGAGCTGACTGTCATTTACTGTTCTTACGACCATGGGTAATGACTTCTCTCATCTGTAAACAACAACAGGAAAACAATTCCCATGCAAACAAATACTGTGAATTAAATAAACTTGTCTAATACCGTAGGCCTTTAATAAATGTCAGGTCTTTCTTCTGATGCTAAAATTAAAACAGGTACTGTGGCATTTTCCCTCTGAAAATGGCTCTAATTTTGAAACTTATTTCCTGTTAGCCTAAAAACAAGTTCACTGTGAGCCTTTTAAAATCAAATTATTGGCATATCATACCCTACCTAGGGCAATTGGTCTGGTGGATTCCCAACCCCTGCGAACTCAAGTGTGCCAACGTGACAAGTGGGCAGAAATCAGGTTATGAACATAGATCACTGTTACCCTTCTAGTCCCCAGGTTCAAAGGTCCAACAAGGTTGACAGCAGCCTCCCTATACTGGTCCCCACATTTGGATAGGAACTGTCCTGCTGATGTTACCGCAGCTAAGTTGTCCCAATCCGCCCTCCTCCCCTCCGCTCCCTGGTTCCTGCCTTCGTTGTCTTGCCTTATCCAGGAGACCCCCAAATACATCTTTCTAGAGCATAGATAAGATATTATGACTCCACAGCTCAGTCTTCTCTGTAACATAGAGAGAATATCACTGTCTACTTCATCAGTTCATCTCTGTGTGTGTGTGGTTTTGGTTCCTAGTGAGGATAAATTGAAGTACTACAGTGCACAGTTATGCCTCGTGAACTCTTAGCTCTAATGTTGGTAGTACCATCATCATTACTGTCACGACCACCACGGTAGTGAGTTAGCCTGTTACTTGAGAGCCTTGAGGACTAGTCTCTCCCTTTCTTCTCCCCTGGAAAACAGAAGTCAGGAACTCATCCCTTCCCAAACCCTGGGACCAGCATTTGGTGGAAGTATGCAAAGAAGCCTCAGATACCCTAGAAATTCGTGCAGACCAGTGTTACATATTGGGTAGACCAGAAAGGAGGATGCAGAAGTGTGGCGATGTACTGTGCCCAGGCACTGGACATGCAGCTGTGTTTGAATCCCGTTTGTCAATCTGGCAGCATCAGTGATGAGTCTACAATTAGATCGGAGGAGAAGGCAGGGCCGCCTCAGAGACACTGAAGTCTTTGCTACCGGGACATTCTGCCCGTGGGTACAAGAAGTTTGTAAAAGCAGGTACTGTACGTGTAGCAAGCTCCACAGCGGAACTGCCTGGTTGTGAACCTGATTTCTGCAGGTCATTATTTGTGTGGCTTTGGACAAATTATTTAACCTCACTAGGACTCAATCTCCTCATCTATACAAGTTGGCCAAAAATAGAAACGATCTCAGAGTTATTTGAAAAATAAACAGCTCAGAGTTTGTAAAGAGAGTAATACAGGATCTGACACATGATCAGAACTCAGAAATCCATAGAAACTCGACTTGCCTACATTGACAGTCTCCTTGAGTTGACCTAATTTTCATAGACCAGACATGCACCCCATGGACACATCACTACAGCAGGCCGAGTTCCTTACGGGGACCACCTTACTATGTTGATCTGTTTGTTACAGTCCCTTGGATGGTCGACTTACAGAGGCTCTACTATATTAAGTATTACTGGAAGCATGATAAATATATATAAGGGATATTTCTGTGTCCAAAGGCAAATACATTGAACATTTTCATATGTTCTGCTAAATTGACCACTGCTTCTCCCCTCCAAAAAAGGATTGTAATGATTAACATCAACAAGGGATATATTACCCACACCCTTGTCAGTGCTAAATGATATCAATCCCTTTAATTTTTGCAAAGCGGATAAGTAAAAATATAACTTACTGTTTTAGTCATTTATTTAAATTAGGATACATTTTTCTATTTATAGATCATGTAAATGTGAAGTGACTGCTCAAAGTACTTACTTTTTTTGATCTAGCAAAGTTCTTACTATGGATTATGTTCTTGTTTCCACACCATGAAAGTGAGCTCAAGCGGACTCTTCATTTCTACTTTTCCATCGTCGCACGCTGAAAAAAACGGTGGCATCACATCCAGAGCAGGCCTTCAAACGTCTCTGCGCTGATAGAACAAAAGGAGTCCCCTGGTACAAGTCACCTAAGGCTTGGAGTCCAAATTCTAGATGGCAATGGAGTGTGAATTTGCCAGACCTCATTTCTAGGCTGGACACAGTGGCTCACGCCTGTAATCCTAGCTCTTTGGGAGGCCGAGGCAGGGGCAATGCTTGAGCTCAGGAATTCAAGAGCAAGAGTGAGATCCCCTCTCTACTAAAAATAGAAAAACTAGCTGGGCATCATGGTAGGTGCCTGTAGTCCCAGCTACTCAGGAGGCTGTGGAAGGAGAATCCCTTGAGCCCAAGAGCGTGACGTTGCTGTGAACTATGGTGATGCCACAGCACTCAACACGGTGACAGAGTGAGACCCTGTCTCAAAAAAAAAAAAAAAAAAGACCCGTTTTCTATACAAATATCTCAAGAACCAAGCAAGGCAGTGGCTGGAACTAGCCAAGCTTTCTAGGCCCTCATCACTGTTTCTTTTCCCAAAACAGCAATGTGGGGCATGTGTGTTTGAGCAACGCCTGCTGCAGAAATAAATCAAACTCACACATTTATCCACCACCCAGTCACCTATTGATTATCTTGCTAGCTATGTACTGAAATAACAGCACAGCGTTTGGAATTTTTCAAGAAATGAAGTAAATAAGTAAATATGCCACCTGCTCTCAAAGGAAATAATGATACCACGAAATGAAATGATGAGAAGGCATTCGCTTCTGTTTTAGTTTCTGACTTGGTCTCACTATGACCCTCCACGATCGCGACCCTTCTGGATCCCAGCATTGAATCTAACTAAACTTTTAGGCGTGAGGCCTCCTTTGTCAGGGAGAGTAAAGCCCTTGTTTGAGCAGCTTTGTGCAGCAGTTAGCTGTCTTACTCTTGTGCTTCACTGCCATGTAAGGACTCAGCCTTCATCCCTCTGGCCCTTCAGCCTCTGCCAGGCTCTGACACAGCAATAAGGCCTCACCAGATGCTGCCACCTTGATCTAGGATTTCCTGCCTCCAGAACTGTGAGAAATGTCTTTTCTTTATAAATTACCCAACCTGTCATAGAAACACACACAGAGTAAGACAATATCTCAAAAATGTCTCATACGATCATGTCCAAAATCAAATCACTACCAGATCCCACCCTGCCTCCACCCCAGCCTCCATCTCTTACCATAAGGGATGGTGCCACCCGCAGTCAGCAGCGCACGCAAAACACAAGTGTCATTCCCCACTTCTCTCCCTCAGCCCCTTATCCACATCACCATCAAATGCACCTTTTGAATAACATTCAAGCAGACTGCCCTCTTTCCCTCTCTACTACCATCACCCTGCATTTCAGCCTCCTCTCCTCTCCCTTAGCTTTTCTTGTCTGTATAGCATTCTAATTTGCATATATGCACCTGTCCCAGCCCTCCTCTGGTGTACCTGCCTCAGGAGAGTCAGAATTACCTTTGCAAAAGGCAAAAATCGACTCGGTGCCCGTAGCTCAGTGAATAGGGTACCAGCCACATACACCGAGGGTGGTGGGTTTGAGCCCGGCCTGGGCCTACTAAACAACAATGACAACTGCAACCAAAAAATAGCTGGGTGTTGTGGCAGGCGCCTGTAGTCCCTGCTACTTGGGAGGCTGAGGCAAGAGAATCACTTAAGGCTAAGAGTTAGAGGTTGCTGTGAACTGCGATGCCATGGCACTCTACCAAGGGGGACACAGTGACATTCTGTCTCAAAAAAAAAAAAAAAAAAAAAAAAAAAAAAATCATTCAAGCCTATGCCCAAAAATATCTGAAAATTCCCATTGCTCTTTGGACAAAGGGAAACTTCAAATGGACTTCAAGTGCTCTACCCCCAAACCCCATACCTGTAACCACATCCTATGTAACAGCACCTCACTCAGGACACACTGCCCACAGACACGTCTCTCTTCTTTTTTTTTTTTTTTTTTTAATTAAATCATATCTGTGTACATTGATGGGATCATGGGGCCCCTGGTTCCCTATACCCTGTCCCTGCAGGGGCATCCTGGCATACTGTCACCTCCCTGTTTTGTCCTAATTCTCCCTGACAGGCTCTTAGCTCTCTCCCTACGCCTGGCCACTTATACTTTTTACCTTCTATGTGTGACTAGGAGACTATCTGTCTCCCTAAGCAAACTTGATTCGCACACACACCATACTTTTTGGTTCACTGTTGTAGGTTAAGCGACTGGTCCATATTAGCTGCTAAATAGAAAATATTGCTAAAGAAACAAACCCACGAATGAATAAATCATAAAAGGAGATAATTCTAAAATATGCGGCACACTTTCTTTTTATTTGTTATATGTCTGAAGCTTTAGACACATATGCTAGAATATTCTAATAGAACTAGAGTCTTTCTCTACGATGAGAAAACAAATAACATTTCTTGAACTATCTTTATTATTTTTGAAAGTTTTATTCTATGTTAATTCAAAAGTAGTGTGTGTTTTTGTTAAAAAGGAAAGGAATAAAGGTGAGCATAAGAAGTATAAATAAAAAACATAATACCATTTTCACATTATTGGTAATATTTTAATACATTATTTTTCTTTTTTTCTATCTGATTTTAAGAAAAAAAAAAGGAGGGATTGGATTAAAGATGGTGGCTGAGTAACAGCTTCCCTGCAACTGGGCATGACGAGTCTGGGGAGACAAGACTCCAGGCATCTCTAGCCGGTGGAATCTGCCTATGATCATTCCTTTGAGTATACAGGGAGCCAGCAAGAGACTTCTGGACCCCAGGAGGAGGACAAAAACAGTGGAAAACTGGCAAGTGGCTGCGTGTGTTTGATTGACCTAATCATGCCAGCAACTGTGAGTATAAGCAGCGGTGAGACTGCAAACTGGAAAGGCCTTACCTGTGAACTTTTTTGGTGTTCTTGGACTTGGCGCTAAGTTGAGCTGCCTGGGGGAGAGCTTGAGCAAAAGTGTGGAGAACTTTGGGCATTGTCTGGGGCCCCAAAATGAGCCACTGAGCTGGGCTCAGTGAAAGCCATTGTGTGAAAAAACTGCTCCAGCAACCTCTGCCCTCAGGGTCCCAGAGCAAGGATTGGACGCGACAAAGTAACCTAGTGACTGAGCAGCTTAAAGGCAGGGACTGAACTGCCTCACAGCCCTAATCCTTAGGAGCAGAGTGAGACAGTTTTTGAACACTGGAGCTTTGAGCTGTTGCCTTAGGTAAAGTGCCCTGACGTCACAGCTCGTAGCAACCTCAAACTCCTGGCGCTGCCCAGACCTCCATAAGAGGTGTGCAGCGACCCCCAACCGGTGACTGGCACCCACCAGGGCTCCACATTCCCTGACCAGGAACTGTGGGAGCTACAAAACCCTGTGTCCCCCCTCCTGTGTCCTCCCAGCCTCCACACTAGCTCATCCATCTGACCAGGGACTCTGGTAGCTGCGTAGCCTCTGGAGCTCTCCCTGCCTCTGTGCAGAGCCCTTCTTCTGGCCAGAGACTGCTAGAGCCTTGGGTTCTCTGTGCCAAAGTCACTGGGCGCCAGGCACAGAGAACGGTGTGCACCACCCCCAGCCCTGTTGCTGAATCTGGGTGTGTCACACACCGGAGCTGCTTCTACAACCAGAACTCCCAAACTAGAGCAGCCCCAGAGGAACTACACAGGGTCACTCCCTACAAAGATCCAGCAACAATAGAGTGATCCTGCTGGGGTCTAATCTTGAAGAGACACCTCCCCAACTCTGAGGACGACCAGAGGCAACAGTGAAAAGCAATCATGAGGCGAATCAACAGAAAAACTCTGGCAATATGAATAATCAGAGTAGATCAACTCCCCCAAGGATCAATGGGGCAGAAACACCACAAGACCCCATGCACAAACAAATAGCTGAGATGTTAGAAATTGAATTCAGGATCTGGATACCAAATAAGATCGAATTAGAATTCCAAAGGTTATCTCAAGAATTCAACAGATTCAAAGAGCAAATGACCAAAGATTTTGAATCATTGAGACAAGAAGTTGCATCCCTCAAAGATCTGAGAAACACAGTAGAATCCCTC